>OY482675.1:13577072-13664572 GCA_960531455.1 Urophora cardui | reverse complement strand
CTGAAAATTGGTATAGAGGTAGGTGATATCAAAACCCTTCTCACTCAGAAAAGTGGGGGCTATCAGAAAAGGGGTCGTGGCACCTCCCATACAACCTTAATTTTTAAAGCTGATTTTCTCTAAAACAGTTCAAGGTAGGGAGCTGAAAATTGGTATAGAGGTAGGTGATATCAAAACCCTTCTCACTCAGAAAAGTGGGGGTTATCAGAAAACGGGGCGTGGCACATCCCATACAACCTTAATTTTTAAAGCTGATTATCTCTAAAACAGTTTAAAGTAGGGAGCTGAAAATTGGTATAGAGGTAGGTGATATCAAAACCCTTCCCACTCAGAAAAGTGGGGGCTATCAGAAAAGGGGGGCGTGGCACCTCCCATACAACCTTAATTTTTAAAGCTGATTATTTCTAAAACAGTTCAAGGTAGGTGTTTATGCAACTTATGCTGTATAGCTTTCGTTCGTGCATTTGCATGCGGCTGTGAAAAACTGCGGTAATTCTCAGCCGCCTTATACATTGTTCGAGCTATATAGCATGAAGGAGCAAATCGTACTCGGGATATTTCACAACGAAAAAGAGGTTGGCACTCTCGCCCAACCTTGGAGCCGCAATCACGCTCCTCCCCACCTGAATACATTCAAGGGTTGTAAATATGGTATGTATGTGCATATATACATCCAATATATGCACATATGTACATACACACGTACATATGTACACACTCGCATAGCATCCGATGCTGTTGGGAAGACGCCAGTCATTATTGCTGGAGATTTTAATGCATGGGCGGTAGAATGGGGTAGCTCAAAAACAACTCCACGTGGCCAAGCATTACTGGAAGCGCTTGTCAACCTTGATATAGTGTTGCTCAATAAGGGAGGCAAGAACACATACCAAAAAGGGATTGCAGGGTCGATCATTGATCTGACGTTTTGCAGCGCCACAATACTCAATAGAGTAACCTGGGAAGTTTCAGATGGATTTGTGACCACTTTGCAATTTCTTTCACAATACATCCGCAGCGAAGCATGCAATGCAAACAAAGAATTCGAATTCCCAAAGTGCAAACCCTTGGCTGGAAGATCAAGATGCTGGACCGGAGCATGCTGGAATACATGACAGAGCTCATACCAGACACTCCGAACAGCAACGCGGATAATGCCAACACCTGTGCTAAAAAGCTAATGAATCTCGTCAAGAATGTCTGCGATGCATCAATGCCACGGAAAAAGAGGGTAATCAACAGAAGAGCAATATATTGGTGGAGCACTACAATAGCAGACCTACGCTCCTAATGCCTGAAAATGCGACGACAATACCAAAGACAAAGGAAAAGGAACATCCCTGAGTACCAACGTCTACAAGCAGCATATAAAAGCAAGCGGCATGAACTACGGAAAGCGATTCGACAAAATAAGCGCGATGCATTCAAAGAGCTGATAAAAGACGTGGATGATAACCCATGGGGAAGTGGGTACAATATTGTATTAAAAAAGCTAAGAGGGTCAAACGCGAAACCGCCAGTATGTTCAAAAATCATGAAGCATATAGTAACTGGGCTGTTTCCGCAGCAGACCGTGTGCAATGCACCACGTCGTTTAAGCATAGGTGCCACAGAAATACCACCAGTCAGCAATGCTGAGGTTATAGCCGTCGCATCAAAAATTAAGGATAACAAGTCACCAGGTATGGACGGAATCCCGAATGAGGTGCTCAAATATATTGTTAGAAAAAAGACCACACTTTTTAGCGAGGTGTACACAAAATGTCTACAAGAAGGTATATTCCCAGATAAATGGAAACGACAGCGATTGGTACTGCTACCCAAAGGAGACAAACCTCCCGAGCAGCCGTCATCTTATAGACCGCTGTGTATGTTGGATACCGCAGGAAAGCTGCTTGAAGGAATAATTTGCGCGCGACTCACGGAGACAACAGAAGGATACAACGGACTCTCGAATTCTCAGTATGGGTTCAGGAAGAAACGATCGACGGTTGACGCTATAGAAAATGTCTGCAACATCGCACGTAAAGCACTTGAGGGCAAGAGGTGGTTTGAAGGTACCAAACAATATTGTGCGGTAGTTACACTCGATGTGAAAAACGCATTCAACACTGCTAATTGGAGCCAAATACTGAAATCGATGGTGAATATGCATGTCCCGGATTATCTTAACCGAATTATCACAAGCTATTTCAGCGGAAGAGTGCTCTTCTATGATACCAACGAAGGTTCTCAAAAATACGATGTGACAGGAGGGGTTCCACAGGGATCGGTTCTGGGGCCAATCCTCTGGAATATTATGTATGATGGCGTCCTGAAAGTAAGAAAACCAGATGGTGTATCGATAGTAGGATACGCTGATGATATTGCAATCGTTGTCGTTGCCAAGCACATTGTGGATGTTTCGCGCATGTGTAGCGAAACAATAGCGTCGGTGAAAAGCTGGCTGCAAACAGCAGGATTGGAGTTAGCAGAACACAAGACAGAGGCGTTGCTGATGTCCAGTCGGAAGAAGCTAGAAGAAATGCAGATACGAGTAGGTGGCCACAACATAAGATCTAGCCCTAACATCAAATATCTTGGCGTTATATTGGACCGCCGACTTAGCTTTAAGGACCACTTAACGTATGTTAGCGAGAAGGCACGAAAAGTCTGCACAGCCATTGCAAGACTAATGCCGAATACAGGAGGCCCAAGACAACAAAAACGGATGCTCCTCTCGAGTGTCAGCACGTCAATTTTATTATACGCTGCACCAGTCTGGGTAACTGCAACGCAGGTGCCATCATATATAAAACCGCCTGCTTCAGTTAACAGGCTAGCTTCGCTAAGGGTATGCTGCGCCTTCGGGATAGTGTCAGATGAAGCTGCAAATCTGCTGGCTGGCAGATACCCAGTGGATATAGCTGCAAAAGCGGCGGCAGAAATTAAGTGCGATCCAAAAAAACGAAATGAGATTTGGGAAAAATATCAAATAGAGTGGCAACGAAGGTGGATGGAAACATCGAAAGGGCAATGGACGAAGAAATTGATCCCCAGAGTAGGTGAATGGATCAAGAGTAACCATGGTGAAACCAACTTCTTTCTAACGCAGTTTTTCACGGGCCATGGCTGTTTCAGACAGTACTTATACAAATACAAGCATGTCGACCACCCATATTGCTTCCACTGTGATGGGAAGGTAGAAAACGCCGAGCATATATTAATGGAATGTAGCAGATTTGTAGTAGAAAGAAAGCAGCTTGAACTCTGTATAGGGAAAGCGGTGTCTCCTGAAGCCTTGATCCAAGCGATGTTAGCGGAAGAGGATAAATGGAACAAATGTGCGTATATTATAATGGAAGTAATGAAGCAACTCAGGCTAGATGAGCGAAGCGCGCGGCGACAAAATTCACGCTGAGTGAGGACGACGAATGATATTCAGAGCCAGCCCTGCGAAGTATATTCAGATCTGATAGTGCCGCAGGGAATGTCACTGGCCTAGTGCACGTAGGTGGCTGGGTTTAGTCCGTAGGTGCCAGGAGGCAAATCGGGCATGCAAATAGCACGGGCTGTTTGCATCTATGAAGATTCCCACCTTCCTGGTTGTAGCCAAAAAAAAAAAAAAAAAAAAAAAACACTCGCATAAAAGATGCTACACCTCCCCGTAGCCACCCCCACACTACCCAACAAAAGATGCTACATCTCCCCGTAGCCAACCCCAATCCAATTCCCTCCAAAAAAGCAACTCGCCTTCCCCTCTCCCATCAAAGCTTAAACAGTAGGGAACTGAAAATTGGTATAGAGGTAGGTGATATCAAAACCCTTCTCACTCAGAAAATGGTGGTTATTAGAAAAGGGGGCGTGGCACCTCCCATACAACCTAAATTTTTAAAGCTGATTATCTCTAAAACAGTTCAAGGTAGGGAGCTGAAATTGGTATAGAGCTAAATGATATTAAAACCACTCCCACGCATAAAAGTGGGGGTTATCGGAAAAAGGGGCGTGCCACCTCCCATACAAACTTAATTTTTCATGCTGAATATCTATAAAAGCGTTTAAAGTTGGGACCTGAAAATTGATCAGGAGATTAACGATATCAATAGCAATATAAAGCTGATTATCTCTAAAACAGTTCAAGGTAGGGAGCAGAAAATTGGTATAGAGGTAGGTGATATCAAAACCCTTCTCACTCAGAAAAGTGGGGGTTATCAGAAAAGGGGGCGTGGCACCTCCCATACAACCTCAATTTTTAAAGCTGATTATCTCTAAAACAGTTCAAGGTAGGGAGCTGAAAATTGGTATAGAGGTAGGTGATATCAAAACCCTTCTCACTCAGAAAAGTGAGGGTTATCAGAAAACGGGGCGTGGCACATCCCATACAACCTTAATTTTTAAAGCTGATTATCTCTAAAACGATTTAAGGTAGGGAGCTGAAAATTGGTATAGAGGTAGGTGATATCAAAACCCTTCTCACTCAGAAAAGTGGGGGCTATCAGAAAAGGGGTCGTGGCACCTCCCATACAACCTTAATTTTTAAAGCTGATTTTCTCTAAAACAGTTCAAGGTAGGGAGCTGAAAATTGGTATAGAGGTAGGTGATATCAAAACCCTTCTCACTCAGAAAAGTGGGGGTTATCAGAAAACGGGGCGTGGCACATCCCATACAACCTTAATTTTTAAAGCTGATTATCTCTAAAACAGTTTAAAGTAGGGAGCTGAAAATTGGTATAGAGGTAGGTGATATCAAAACCCTTCCCACTCAGAAAAGTGGGGGCTATCAGAAAAGGGGGGCGTGGCACCTCCCATACAACCTTAATTTTTAAAGCTGATTATTTCTAAAACAGTTCAAGGTAGGTGTTTATGCAACTTATGCTGTATAGCTTTCGTTCGTGCATTTGCATGCGGCTGTGAAAAACTGCGGTAATTCTCAGCCGCCTTATACATTGTTCGAGCTATATAGCATGAAGGAGCAAATCGTACTCGGGATATTTCACAACGAAAAAGAGGTTGGCACTCTCGCCCAACCTTGGAGCCGCAATCACGCTCCTCCCCACCTGAATACATTCAAGGGTTGTAAATATGGTATGTATGTGCATATATACATCCAATATATGCACATATGTACATACACACGTACATATGTACACACTCGCATAGCATCCGATGCTGTTGGGAAGACGCCAGTCATTATTGCTGGAGATTTTAATGCATGGGCGGTAGAATGGGGTAGCTCAAAAACAACTCCACGTGGCCAAGCATTACTGGAAGCGCTTGTCAACCTTGATATAGTGTTGCTCAATAAGGGAGGCAAGAACACATACCAAAAAGGGATTGCAGGGTCGATCATTGATCTGACGTTTTGCAGCGCCACAATACTCAATAGAGTAACCTGGGAAGTTTCAGATGGATTTGTGACCACTTTGCAATTTCTTTCACAATACATCCGCAGCGAAGCATGCAATGCAAACAAAGAATTCGAATTCCCAAAGTGCAAACCCTTGGCTGGAAGATCAAGATGCTGGACCGGAGCATGCTGGAATACATGACAGAGCTCATACCAGACACTCCGAACAGCAACGCGGATAATGCCAACACCTGTGCTAAAAAGCTAATGAATCTCGTCAAGAATGTCTGCGATGCATCAATGCCACGGAAAAAGAGGGTAATCAACAGAAGAGCAATATATTGGTGGAGCACTACAATAGCAGACCTACGCTCCTAATGCCTGAAAATGCGACGACAATACCAAAGACAAAGGAAAAGGAACATCCCTGAGTACCAAGGTCTACAAGCAGCATATAAAAGCAAGCGGCATGAACTACGGAAAGCGATTCGACAAAATAAGCGCGATGCATTCAAAGAGCTGATAAAAGACGTGGATGATAACCCATGGGGAAGTGGGTACAATATTGTATTAAAAAAGCTAAGAGGGTCAAACGCGAAACCGCCAGTATGTTCAAAAATCATGAAGCATATAGTAACTGGGCTGTTTCCGCAGCAGACCGTGTGCAATGCACGACGTCGTTTAAGCATAGGTGCCACAGAAATACCACCAGTCAGCAATGCTGAGGTTATAGCCGTCGCATCAAAAATTAAGGATAACAAGTCACCAGGTATGGACGGAATCCCGAATGAGGTGCTCAAATATATTGTTAGAAAAAAGACCACACTTTTTAGCGAGGTGTACACAAAATGTCTACAAGAAGGTATATTCCCAGATAAATGGAAACGACAGCGATTGGTACTGCTACCCAAAGGAGACAAACCTCCCGAGCAGCCGTCATCTTATAGACCGCTGTGTATGTTGGATACCGCAGGAAAGCTGCTTGAAGGAATAATTTGCGCGCGACTCACGGAGACAACAGAAGGATACAACGGACTCTCGAATTCTCAGTATGGGTTCAGGAAGAAACGATCGACGGTTGACGCTATAGAAAATGTCTGCAACATCGCACGTAAAGCACTTGAGGGCAAGAGGTGGTTTGAAGGTACCAAACAATATTGTGCGGTAGTTACACTCGATGTGAAAAACGCATTCAACACTGCTAATTGGAGCCAAATACTGAAATCGATGGTGAATATGCATGTCCCGGATTATCTTAACCGAATTATCACAAGCTATTTCAGCGGAAGAGTGCTCTTCTATGATACCAACGAAGGTTCTCAAAAATACGATGTGACAGGAGGGGTTCCACAGGGATCGGTTCTGGGGCCAATCCTCTGGAATATTATGTATGATGGCGTCCTGAAAGTAAGAAAACCAGATGGTGTATCGATAGTAGGATACGCTGATGATATTGCAATCGTTGTCGTTGCCAAGCACATTGTGGATGTTTCGCGCATGTGTAGCGAAACAATAGCGTCGGTGAAAAGCTGGCTGCAAACAGCAGGATTGGAGTTAGCAGAACACAAGACAGAGGCGTTGCTGATGTCCAGTCGGAAGAAGCTAGAAGAAATGCAGATACGAGTAGGTGGCCACAACATAAGATCTAGCCCTAACATCAAATATCTTGGCGTTATATTGGACCGCCGACTTAGCTTTAAGGACCACTTAACGTATGTTAGCGAGAAGGCACGAAAAGTCTGCACAGCCATTGCAAGACTAATGCCGAATACAGGAGGCCCAAGACAACAAAAACGGATGCTCCTCTCGAGTGTCAGCACGTCAATTTTATTATACGCTGCACCAGTCTGGGTAACTGCAACGCAGGTGCCATCATATATAAAACCGCCTGCTTCAGTTAACAGGCTAGCTTCGCTAAGGGTATGCTGCGCCTTCGGGATAGTGTCAGATGAAGCTGCAAATCTGCTGGCTGGCAGATACCCAGTGGATATAGCTGCAAAAGCGGCGGCAGAAATTAAGTGCGATCCAAAAAAACGAAATGAGATTTGGGAAAAATATCAAATAGAGTGGCAACGAAGGTGGATGGAAACATCGAAAGGGCAATGGACGAAGAAATTGATCCCCAGAGTAGGTGAATGGATCAAGAGGAACCATGGTGAAACCAACTTCTTTCTAACGCAGTTTTTCACGGGCCATGGCTGTTTCAGACAGTACTTATACAAATACACGCATGTCGACCACCCATATTGCTTCCACTGTGATGGGAAGGTAGAAAACGCCGAGCATATATTAATGGAATGTAGCAGATTTGTAGTAGAAAGAAAGCAGCTTGAACTCTGTATAGGGAAAGCGGTGTCTCCTGAAGCCTTGATCCAAGCGATGTTAGCGGAAGAGGATAAATGGAACAAATGTGCGTATATTATAATGGAAGTAATGAAGCAACTCAGGCTAGATGAGCGAAGCGCGCGGCGACAAAATTCACGCTGAGTGAGGACGACGAATGATATTCAGAGCCAGCCCTGCGAAGTATATTCAGATCTGATAGTGCCGCAGGGAATGTCACTGGCCTAGTGCACGTAGGCGGCTGGGTTTAGTCCGTAGGTGCCAGGAGGCAAATCGGGCATGCAAATAGCACGGGCTGTTTGTCTCTATGAAGATTCCCACCTTCCTGGTTGTAGCCAAAAAAAAAAAAAAAAAAAAAAAAAACACTCGCATAAAAGATGCTACACCTCCCCGTAGCCACCCCCACACTACCCAACAAAAGATGCTACATCTCCCCGTAGCCAACCCCAATCCAATTCCCTCCAAAAAAGCAACTCGCCTTCCCCTCTCCCATCAAAGCTTAAACAGTAGGGAACTGAAAATTGGTATAGAGGTAGGTGATATCAAAACCCTTCTCACTCAGAAAATGGTGGTTATTAGAAAAGGGGGCGTGGCACCTCCCATACAACCTAAATTTTTAAAGCTGATTATCTCTAAAACAGTTCAAGGTAGGGAGCTGAAATTGGTATAGAGCTAAATGATATTAAAACCACTCCCACGCATAAAAGTGGGGGTTATCGGAAAAAGGGGCGTGCCACCTCCCATACAAACTTAATTTTTCATGCTGAATATCTATAAAAGCGTTTAAAGTTGGGACCTGAAAATTGATCAGGAGATTAACGATATCAATAGCAAGCTTATGAAAAAAAAAAAATAAAACAGTAGTTTTGGGAAAAGGGGGGAGGGGGTGTTAATTTTTAAGGCTAAATATCCCTAAAAGCGTTCATGGCATGTACATAGAAATCACTATGCAGATATACGATATCAATACCATGTTCACCAAAAAAAAAAAAAAGATTTATCGAAAAATGCGGCATTGCACCTCCCATACGTACTAAACTTTTGAGGCTGAATATATCTAAAAGGGTTGGAGGAGAGGCCTGAAAACCATTATGGAGGTATACTATATCAATACTCTTACTTACTTAGATAAAATAGCCAATACTCAGTGAAAATAAATATCCGGAACAGAAAACTAAAAGTGTTGTGTATCGTGCAGCCTTAAACTGAATACTTAAATTATATATTTTTGAAGTTGTATACACAATGAAGTAGTGAAAATCGTTAGTTTTCAATTAAAAATAATACCGGTGTAATAACAATTTTTGAAATGACATTAATAAAAAAATCTATTTTGGGCAGAACGAAGTTTGCCGGGTCAGCTAGTATATATATAAAATTGGGTGTAGTCGTTAACCGATTTCGCTAAAATTTTGAACATGTATTACCACTAGTTATAAAAGTGTATACACCAAGTTTCGTCATAAGATATAAATTATTTGTCGAGTTATAGGCTCAGAAATCTCGTATATTCCTGCTTCTAAAAAGAGGTGGTGTCACGCCCATTTTCCAAAAATGTTCTGTTTTTTGTTTTATGTCTATAGCTGGACTTCTACCACAAAATTTCAATGATATGTCTTTGTAATTGACAGAGATATCGCTTAAAATGATTTTATTAGGCCACTGTATAATTCCCATATATAAAATTGGGCGTGGCGGTCAACCGATTTCGGCAATTTTTCGTCCAAACATTTATGACTTATAAACTTTCACTGTTTGCCCCTTAATAAGTGGGCGTAGCACCGCCCATTTTCCAAAATTTCACCAAATTTTTTCATAAGGGCCTGAGCTCAATACGTGGGTGAAATTTCATCACTCCAGCTCTATTAGTGACTGAGTTACCAAATATCCGATTTTTTCTATATAGGAAAAGTGGGTCTGGTCATGGTCCGATTTCGCCCATTTTCAATACCAACCGTCCCAGTCTGGATACCAACTTACATTTCAAATTTCATTAAAATATCTCAATTTTTTCGCGAGTTAGAGTGCGTACGGACGGACGGACATGGCTCAATCGATTTCTCTTTTCACCCTGATCATTTTGAAATAAGTCCATATCTATCTCGATTATTTCATTCTGTTACAATCCACCGTTATGGAATCAAAATTATATTCCTCTGTGTACTACTAGAGCTGAGTATAAAATATATTATGTTAGGTTGAAACATCTATTATATAAAAATAAGTCGCATTTTCCTCCCTGATGATTTAACTCCAGAACGGCTGGACTGAATTAAATGAAATTTTGCATGTAGTTTTCGATTGAACCGACATGGTTTATGGCGAAAAAAGTATAAGAATCCGGGAAGGTTTTGGAGATATTCCACAAAATGTGGACCAGGGTAACCCTATAACGGGTTCGTACGATTTGGGTATCAAATGGAAGGTGTTGACGAGTGCTTGAACATGGTGTAGTTATTGGTCCCATATAAGACCCCGTATTCGAGGTATTTCCTGAAATATGAACCAAGTGTGACCCCAAACAGGTTTTCTACAACATGGGTTCAAATAAAAGGTGTTGGTGAGTATTTAAAAAAGAGGTGATTTTCAAGACCCTATGCGACCCGTTTTCCGAGATATCGACCAAACTGTGGACCAGGGGTGACCCTAGAAAGTCTGGAGGGATAGAATAGGCATAGGGATAGGGCTAGAGATATGGATAGGGATAGGGATAGGCATAGGGATAGGGATAGGGATAGGGATAGGGATAGAGATAGAGATAGGGATAGGGATAGGGATAGGGATAGGGATAGGGATAGGGATAGGGATAGGGATAGGGATAAGGATAGGGATAGGGATTGGGATAGGGATTGGGATAGGGATAGGGATAGGGATAGGGATAGGGATAGGGATAGGGATAGGGATAGGGATAGGGATAGGGATAGGGATACGTCAACACGGTAATCTAGGACTATTCCTTTAGGCTTTATATGAATAAATTTTAGGCAGAACAACTTCTGGCGGGTCAGCTAGTATATGTTTGTATGTATAAGCGTGCGCACATAACCAAACACTCCATTGCATGTCAGTAGAAATTTAAAACTGAAACAAAAATCTACAATATGCAATTTTTACGTTCGCCACGCATTGTACTCTCTTTGCTTATAAAACCTCAATTCCCTTGGAGCAGAGCAGAGAGAATGAGTGCAGAAAGCAGCGCGGCCAGCGTATCCCAGTTTAACAACTTAGCTTCAGCTTAGGCTTACAAGTATGTTTGTTGGGGGGTGCTATGGTTTTGCCCAGCGCTGTTCAATAAGAATAGTTTTAATATCGAATACAGAATTTTAAAAATATGCGTTCAAATGTTTGGATATTACATGTACCCAATAAGCACGAATTCAATATTAGAGAAAAGTCTCAATTCTCAAGTTAACATCCAACATGTTTTTACACTTGAGGTACAATATTTCTTCCAAAGTTTGGTTTCAATCTGAAAACCTTTGGAGTTCATCACGATGAACGCACCTAGTCCCTGTTGTTCATCGCGCCAGCCCGCGCGAAGACAAACACCTCTACGATCACCATGCTATGGCTGTACATATAAATGTAAATGAAAACTTAGACTGTTTATCCACTTTTGAGAAAAAAATAATAATAAAAAAAAATTAAAAAAAAAAATAATAATAATAATAAAAATAATAAATAAATAAATAAAGAATAATAGTGACCTAGACCAAGATAAACTCCATTACACAACTAGGTTAATATTACACTCCTAGGTTAAGATACATGCCATATGTGTATTAGACTGGCCGCAGCATGTATGGATTTTTTTTTGTTGAAATTTGTATATTAACAGTTCTTAAAATATGAGGTTTAGGGTTAAAAAGACGGCCTTAATTTTTTGGCCCGATCCGTTGTTGGTTAGTTGACCCTCATTGAGCCCAATGTTTGGAAAATTTTATTTTTTAACCTTGAACATGATTTTTTTTAATATGTCTGTTTTGATAGATAAAAATTCCCTTGCTGAGCTCTTCTTGCGTTTTCTACACCTAAAACAAAGTATCAGTACGGTTGCTTTGAGTTGCTAAGTGAAAATAACGGTACTTAACGAGCAAAAACAATCAAATTCTAATACGAAGTGAGACATTGCTGCTGTTTTTCACACTGCTCTTAACGTGCTGATACAAATGTTGAAATGAGTCTAACTATTCCTGCAGGGAAGTAAATTTCCAAACAGCTGATCGTTTGACAGTTTTACCAGAAATATTCAGCAGTAGTCAGTAGACTGTTGCATGAGTACATTCATATGTCCAAACGAGTTAAGGCCCGGTTATACTTGCATAGTATAGCAAAGCAGGGCAGCGCAAAACATATAGCGCATAGAGCTGATTATACTTCGCATAGACGTGCAACCATTGTTAATTAATAAAAGTTTTCGCATCCCAACATTCGTACATACATACATACACACTCCATGTAAATTGTTTGTGTATTCTGTGGTGCTTCTGTCAAAATCATAGTTCGCCTTTGTAGAAATCATATTGCACCATGCTCAAAATTGATCCCAGTTTGATATAAGCACCATTATTAAAGTAAAATAGTAGAAAAAAGTGAAAAATCAGCTCTTTAGTAAGTTAACCTGTATAAATTAGCCTTGCGTGCAACCCTTCGCACACTCAACACACACACATTCGTGTTGCCAAATGTCAAATCGCATAGCACATAACACAGAAATCAAAATTCAACAGACTTCTATGCTGTGCCCTGTGCCGCTATGCGTTGATCGATTACACGGAAATCCCATTAAACAGATTTCCTATGTGACAGTTCTTATGTTGTGCGCTGCTGTGCTATGCAAGTGTAACCGGACCTTTACTCGTTTGGTTTTCTTGTAGTGAAGTACAACAACTTGCTTTATTATGAGAACTATGCTACTCGTACATGAACCACAATGAATAGTGTGCGTACACTATCCGATCGTCATGATGCTAGGCACACACCTTGCAATTTTTTATACAACATGAGCATGTTGCGCTGGAAATCGCAATGTTTTTGGGGCTGTTGTATGAAGTTGTGTATCGGTTGTACGAAAAATCAAAAAGTTCAAGGTCCGATTATAAGGAGCTTCTCCAACTGTCATTGCTTTTTATTGTTCCAAACTTTACTAAAGTACGCCAACCCGGAGCAACATCGCATGCTAGGTTCATGTCGAAATGCATATATTGCTATAAAATATTTTTGTTTCGCGATCAGTTCAAATTGACTTCATCGGAATTGAAAAACCTTCGCAGTATTTGTATCTTCTTGACAAAGATTTACGTTCCATATTGGTTTACATGCATTAATGCAATAGATGCACCAGCACAAGATCTCAAATTAATAAAATATGCCATTTTATATTTTGATAAAGAAGTTTCTAATGCCTTGTTGCATAAGATTAAAAACCATTTGTGGTACTTGAGTGAGGAAATTGTTGGGTTATCATTTTTCGATGAAAGCATTTCTTTGGAAATAAAGCGTAAAATGGTGAAAGCAATCAACATCGGTGACAATGAGATTGATGTCGAGATCGACACACCAAAACGAATTGTTGCATCAGTTGAAGATTTGCATTCGTACAGTGAAATGGATATATCTAACTTTGTCTCTCCAAAAACAAATAAATTTTTTACACGTTTGAATACACTGGATCACAAAATGAAATTTTTTGTCTGTACTTTGGACGTGACTATCCTATCTATATGTAAAATCGGTCTCTGATTCCGAAAATCGGGTTCATTTTTAATTCTATGGAAAGGTTTTTGAGATATCGGCAATTTCCCGTTATTTGGCCAATGGGTCCACTTAATCCAGTATATCTCTTTAACACAGTGAGTTATCTTCCTTAGGGTAACACCAAACGAAAGAAAATTAAATTTCCTTTTTACGGTTCCTATAACATTTTTCTCTAACTCGTATAGTTTCTGAAATATTGACGATTAAATTTGAATTTTTTCGATTTTTTACGATTTTTTGAAGAAAAAATTGACTTTGTCAGACAATATCTTTAAAACCAATGTCTTCACCTTCGGTTTTACTCTTTTACGTGAAGCTCCATTCTATTGGGAAAAAGATAAGCTATCAACGAAGAAAATCCATGGTAAAATGGAAAAGTTATAGGCGATCAAGTAAATACAGCCAAGTCGCGCAGTGCCTCTGCACGGGTATATTCTATGCATGTTATACCCGTAAACGCGCTTGTATCTACTGCGCTGCCAATGTGCTGCTACTGCAGATGTGTAGGTATTGGTACAATATGCATAGAATGTACCCGTGCAGAGGCATTGCGCGACTTGGTTGTATTTACTTGATCGCCTATAACTTTTCCAGTTTACCATGGATTTTCTTCGTTGATAGCTTATTTTTTTGGAAATGGAATGGAGCTTCACGCAAAGGAGTAAAACCGAAGGTGAAATCATTGGTTTTAAAGATATTGCCTGACAAAGTAAATTTTTTCTTCAAAAAATCGTAAAAAATCGAAAAAATTCAAATTTAATCGTCAATATTTCAGAAACTATAAGAACTAGAGAAAAATGTTATAGGAGCCGTGAAAAGGAAATTTAATTTTCTTTCGTTTGGTGTGACCCTAAGGAAGATAACTCACTGTGTTAAAGAGATATACAGGATTAAGTGGACTCATTGGCAAAATAACGGTAAATTGCCGATATTTCAAAAACCTTCCCATAGAATTAAAAATGAACCCGATTTTCGGAATCAGCGACCGATTTTACATATAGAAAGGATGGTCGCGTTCAGAGTATTTTTTGGCTGTAGAGCAGTGATATTAATACATCATTTATAAATTCGGATCCTTCTACATGGCAAACCAAAGATGATTATCGCAAAGCGAAATCGGCATGTAAAACTTTGGCAGTAGTGAACGATGCAGCCGAAAGGGCAGTTAAGTTGATAACAGACTTTAACCGTACCTTAACGTATGACGAAGAGGATAAACAATTCCTATTGCAAGTAGTTGAACATTATCGTAAGATATTTCCGTCTCACAAAAAGTCCATTTTATTGGCCAAAAAAAATTGATATTGTTTTTATTATTCTTAATTTCTTGAAATTTCATAAAATAAAAAAATAAAAAATTAATTTCAGAAAATTTTTTTTAAGCTTTTAAGCTTGATGAGGGTCAACAAAGCTTGGTGCGATCTGAATAAAAAATAGGACGTTATTTGTTATACCACACCTCACCTTTTAGGCAGTGTTTATTAATAGAAATCGAGAAAAAAAATTTGCGGCCAGTCTAATGTGTATATGTAAAAAGAATCTTTGCCAACTTTATTATTTGTAGCATTGGCAACAAATAATTTATTGTATTAGTTTGTAAGATTTGCGAAATTATTGTTATTTTCTAAACAAGAAAGATTCAATAAAAACAAATATGAAGAAAAAAATTAAAAAAATTTTGAAAACGCATATGGATTTTTGCACATGGCAACACTTCTGTTTTTGTCAGAACTGAGAGCATAATTAATATTAATTCAATTCAATCATATTAGCAAGAAATAATAATAATATAATACAATGGCGCTATTATAAGTCTGACGAGTTTTATGGCCGAGCTTCTCTCCCAATTCGAAGTGTGCTCCTGTTTGTTTTCCTACTAATTGGGTGGACCTACAGTTTTATGCCGGCTCCGAACGGCGAATGCATTTTTTGTGAGAAGCTTTTTCATGGCAGAAATACTCTGGGAGGGTTTGCCGCCCACTGCCGAGAGGTGACCGCTGTTCTTAAAAAACCCAATAATTGGATTTTTACTAATTAGAAAAATTGTGTTGGTGTTTTGCTCGGACCGTGGTTTGAACCCCAGACCTCTGGCATAGCAGGCGAGCACTCTACCCACTGCACCACAGCGGCAATATTAGCAAGAAGAGAACTAAAAAGTGAGTGAAGAAGAAAATATAAAAAGGAATGTATAATTCAACTAAATTTAGTGTATAAAATGTTGTTATTATTGTTAAATGCCTAATAAAAAAGTGAAAAAAGAAGTTAAGGCAGACAATCGTAGTTGTCATATTTTTGTTTTTTTATTTCAATTGGACGAGCTTTTGTTTCGTAAAAGCTTTATTCTGACGTTTGATTTTAGTTGGAGAATATCGATGGAACTCAAGTCGAATTCCAATATTTTTGAAAGTGCAGAAACAAGAATATTTTCATTTGAAAAAAGTGCCTTTTGTTTATCCAATTGAATTCAAGTTCAAAGTTAATGGTGGGAATTGGAAAATGGATTTGCTCTCAAATGGAATTCAAATGCATTTCCAACAAAAATGCTCATTGGTTATATATATACATACATATATGTAAAATGTTTTAACTTACCTTCTGCGTCCAAAGTATAGGCGTATGATTCAGATTCAGCTTCCAACCAGTTATAACTACTGCGTGGAGTCGAAACAGTTAAATTATCATTTTGGAAACGAGATTTCTTATTATTCGTTGTTACCTCAATAACGGAAGCTTGCGTTTGTACTGATGTACAACTTTTATTTCCTGCAGTTTTATCATTGACATTGCCCGTACTAGTATAGGAGTTTACGGATCCTCTTGTAAGAGATATTGGCTCTTTAAATATATATTTATGAATTTGATAAAATAACAGAGAGTTTGAGGAAATCTGTAAAGGTTGCTCTTTTTGAGAAGGCTGCTTTTGCAGTTGTGGGTTGGGTGCTACTACTAGGAAAGCATGTAAGGCATCTTGTTTTATCTTTTGAACTATTGGTTGTGTTTGGGCGTGACTTCTATGTTGAGACTGGTTATTGCCCTTAATATCAGAGCCTACGCATTTCGGACTCTCAAACCATACAAGTCCAATAAATAACCAAACAAGATTCTGTCGGGTACGGTTGCGACTATTGCGTACTGTATTAGCTGTAGCGGTAGGAAAAGTAATTGTGGAATTTAATGAAGAACTCAAAATATCTTTATGTGGTCGTTCAGTAAATGCACCCTGAATACTTATGATATGCGTCGCACTTAATATGGTCCTTGACATCGCTTTTGATAGTAGCAAGTGCCTGAAGGGCTCGCTTGATGTGAACTTTTTATGGATAGATGGATCCCAAATCTGCAAACTATAATTTTGCATTTTGCATATGAAATTGAATTTGCAACTGCCAATATCATCTTGTTGCCGCTGGGAAACGGATCGATGAAGCTGGTTTTTGTTTGAGTGTCGTCTACGTCGCCGACGTCGGCGTCGACGGTGACGCTTCCAGTTGTTAACAAAAAATTTCCGTAAGTTATTTATTTTTAGCTGTTGTCCATATGCGATGCAAACAATTTGATGATGTAGTTGTTGCTGTTGCTGCTGCTGTTGCTCCCTCGACATTCTGATAACGATCGGTGATGACCCTGGTACCGATAAATTCAAACGAATCATAGCTATAAAGTATTGTAAAATAATTTCCATTAGGTAAATTAATTGCTGAAATATGTTTTGCCGAAGATATATAAAACTGGATCGTATGAATTGCTGGAAGCCAGATGTAATTTTGGTTATTGACCCGCTTTCGGTCACTGTGTTAGTCAATATTATGACATCGGTGGCATGACAATAATGTGTGATGATTCTTTGAAGGTAAGTTAGTAAATTACAGTTATGAAAACCAATCCGTATATAACTAATGTAATTCAAATTACTTTTACGTTGCTTTTGAATTAACACTCCATAGTTCCTAAGCTTGTATAAATCATAGAGAGTGATACCCGTAATGATTTTGCTCTTAAAATACCAGAACGGAGAGTTCGTTGCTGTGTGGCTGTGGCTAGCTGCGAATTCTCCCTTACAAATGCTGTAATAATAATAGTTGTAATAACAACAGTAATATTTGTAGTATTGGCAGAAAATACAGCGCCATGTCCATTGAAATCGCAATCTTTTGAGAGTATTAGTTTTATTATTTATGTACATACAAATTTTGCAACGATGAAAACAGTAACCCCAACAACATCTGTGAAAACAGATTTTATTCTCTTTAAGAATCGACTTATGTAACGACGCACAAAATCTAAATAGTTTTTTAGATTCTAAAAACTTTGATTTGTTTCTCAAATTTCTCGATAGCGGTTCATAGAGCTTTTCTTGTTTCTCATTTTGTATAACACATATAGGTGCTTCAACTTGAAAGAAATTTGTTATACGGCAAAATATTAACTTGGTATTGGTTCTTTCTTCATATGTATTCAAATTAAATGTTATATTCTTTTCATATGCTCTTAAGGTTCGATTATTCTGTAATTTTATGAAGTTATAACTAATAACTTTTACTTTTTTCTGTTTCAATGGCTCTTGAAATATAGCATACTGTGTACATTTCAGTTGTTGCTGTATATATGATTTACAACATAGGTAGAGATCGTCGTAATTACGTTTATCGACGGCACAGGAGCAATTGCTTATGCCATGGTATAATTTATATATTGGATAAATATTTAAAAGCCTGTAGAACATTTCTTTTCTTTTTTTCATTAATATATGATTTAAACATTTTGCTAGAAATCGAGCCTTGCATGTGAATAATTTAGATACCATTGCTAGAGTCGTTAGCACATATTCCAGACAAAAAATTTCACTGTCTTTTGATGATGAAATCACCGGGATCACAGGAAAATATATAATCGCCTGTGTGTTAGAGCATACTATCACATAATAGGCTCTTAACTGCATCTCGGCAGACAAGTTGCATGTACTTTGTACAATATACGAAAATACTTGTCTAATTAAGATTTTAAATTTCTTTAGTTGGTATTTTTCCATTGTATAAGAAGTATTTCTCTGCTGATTTGGTACATTTGGTTCCTTATTCCTTTGGTGCAATCGTCTTCTTTGAAATAATGCTCTTACGACAAACCGATGAGTGTTCAAACAATACAATTTCAAATGTCGACACCAAAGTTCTGTGTGCTTCCGCACAAACCGCAACGTAAGCGGAATTATTTCACCTGTGATAACAATTAACATATAAACTAGTACCTCGAAGTTTTTATCATAGTAATTTCGGCCATTTATTATGACTTTATCTACTGTAGTGTTTTTGGGTTTAGTAGCTTGATTTTGAAAAAATTGTTGATATAAATTCCAACCATTATGGTTAATACCATAATACATATGAACATTTTGGACGTTAGTTCTCTCGATACCATTCACCTCCCACACTTCGTAGATTGTATCGGAACTAATAACATTATAGTTTCCGATTATCTTGTAACTACTATAGTTGTAGTCTGGGTCGTACGAAAGGCACTGATTTGTGAACAGTGTAAAATATGTATAACATATGGAAGCGATCGTTGCTGCCATTGCGGGCGGATAATTCGCGAGTGAGCTTGATTTTACTGTCGTATTTCCTAATATAATTTTTGCTTTCGACGGCCATGATCGATACTCCCTGTGACTGTTATTCTCTTCAACATTTACTGCGACATATATCGGTAAAAAAAAAGCTACCAGATAGGCCGCCTCCAAACAGAACTGAATATGATTAATTTTACACCGAATTTTCATAACCAAATTTGTTTCAACGCCTATGTTTAATTACCTATTATGCCTTTGGTAAGGTGTATTGTGGAACAAGCAACCAAAAAGTCTTTAGCAAGGCTTTACACGTTTTCATATTATGTTGGCATATAACATGCACGGAATATTTGCTCTCGAAATCGTTTTTAAAATCGACAATTTTCCTTATATCACTTTAGGATGTAATACTAAGAATACTCTCAATTTCCGCTGTCACAGAGTACGATTCTGCTGTAAATTTTCGAGATCGTGAAATTCCTTTTTTGGTTTGTTGTTGGCCGGAATGTAATCAAATAAGTTTATATTTACCAACGTCTTTTAATGTATTTGGTTGTTGTTTATGATTCAAATTTTGAATGTACCTATTTGGAAATATGTTATTAAGTTAGTTTGCATGGGGTTAGAAATTAGATGCTAGTTTTTAAAGGGTGGCATATGGGGCAAAAGTGCACTGGGTAAAAAATTTAAATTAATTTAAAATATTTTCGGAATAAATGTTTTGTTCGTTTTCACCATCGAGCTCTTCATCACCATTAAAATATTAAAGATGTTACAGCTTATTTTAGAATAAGCTCCAACGAAATAAATCAGCACGTCACGTTTATTTGCCGGTCAAGAACGAATTGATTTTTATTCGTTCTTTCATTTCTGATATGCTCAGTTTTACAAAATGATTTGTTGTGTTCGATGTTCTTACGTTCTGGAGATTGTATTGTTTCTAAAACATTTTCTTTCAGGCTGTCAATGACTTTTCCTCTTTGCGTTACTCCGAATAATAGTACACTGGGATGTGCTTTGTGTGCCATATTATTCATTGAATGTTCTACTGATTGCAACATTTTTACCCAACCTACGTCCTTTCCAGAATTGGTCATTTTGGCTATCATGGGGCCTAATTTTTTTATTGACGATTTCAACCTACTAAGAACCCTTAGACGTAAAACAGGTGCCCCTATCGGAGATTAAAACTTTAGGTCTGCTGTAAGCTCGGAAATAATCTTTTAAGGCTATGACAGCTTCTTTCGATGTTGTTGTCTTAGCGGGATATAAACGAAAAAACTCGGTAAAAGCATCGATCACTACTACACCATTTCAACCCAGTAATGGGAAAATGTAAATTATAATGAGAAAACGAAAGCTTCCATTGAGAAAAAATGGGAAAATCAAAACTTGTATTGAGAAACTGTAAATTATAATGAGAAAATCAAAATTTACATTGGGAAAACAAAAGTTTGTATTGAGAAAACGTAAATTGTATTGGGAAAACGTAAATTATAATGAGAAAATAAAAGTTTGTAATGAGAAAAAAAAGTTTGTAGCAAGAAAAGGTAAATTGAAATTGAGAAAAAATAAATTTAAATAAATAAATAATAATAAGCAGCTGCAGTGATTGGATCCTGCAGCTAATAGAAAGGCATCGAAGGTGCAGTAGCCCAGCAATCTAATGCAATGCCTTCCGTGCTAAGTTTGGGCCATTACTCACACATGTTAAACCCTATAGAAATAATTTGGTCCAATTTGAATTAAGGTGAAGGCGACTCTGCGCATTCGCAACGTATCCGGACCAGGTGTATGTGAGCAACGTTTTCAATATTTGGAGGAAATTATACACCTTTTCAAGGTTATAATGAGAAAATGCAAGTTTTTATTGAGAAAATATCAGTTGATAATGAGAAGTGTAAGTTCATATTGATAAAACATATCTTGATAATCCGAAATATAAATTAATATTCAGAAAATACTTATACACTACACTAGCACTACAGCCGCGGCTAGCCGTCGCAAATTACCTCGAGGGCAAAATGTACAGCTGCAAGAGAGTCCATACCGGCAAACAGATAGCATGGATGGACGAATCCAATTTTAATTTGTTTTGTCGAATGGACACCGTGCTACACTTCAGCTACCTGCTTCGAGAGGGCCAAACGTCCATCTTATTGGTGCAATAACTACGGCAGGCCTAATAATAATAATATACATATATCCGCATATGCATTTTCGCAATGGGTAGCGGACCTAATGGCAAAGTGGACGGGGCTAGGTAATAATCTTAATGATTTAGTTTTAGTTTGTGACAATGCTCCATGTCACTCAAGAATTGAACAAGCGATGGCCGAGCATTCCTCTGGAGCAGCATGTGTGTTACGGCCATATTCCCCAATGCTCAACCCTATTGAGAACATATAGTCAAAAATAAAATATAATGTAAGAATTTGTATACGTACACCACAAGTAAGAGGGCCTGGGGTATGCGAACAAAGACTTCAGCACTTGGAAATTGCAGTTGATCAACCGAAAAGCTCTGTTACAGGCGGAGACTGCGCAAGAGCCATACAACACAAAACTACGTTCCACGCAGATGTTCTAAACTTAGTAGATATGCAATTCGGGGTGTAGATATACTTTATGACATGGAATGCTCGCTGCTACATATGGCTTTGGTTCGAATATTATGTAAAGATCAATTAACTTGTAACATAACTATTCTACATAACTTTTTATGATCTCATTATAAATTTATAATTCTCGATATCAATTTTTATTTTCTCAATACAAACTAACATTTCTCATTATCAAATTTTATTTTCTCTAGATATATTTATGTTTCTCATTAACATATTTTTTCTCATTATCAATTTATAATTCTCAATATGAGTTTTTATTTTCTCAATACAAACTAACATTTCCCATTATCAAATTATGTTTTCTCAATATGAATTTATGTTTCATAATATCAAGTTTTATTTTCTCAACATGAACCACTTCTCATTATCAATTTGTGTTTTATCAATAAAAATTTATATTTCCCAATATCAAGTTGTATTTTCTCAATATAAACTTGAAAAGGTGTAGATGATGCGGAGCCGAAATTGGCATGCGGAGACTGTGTAAGAGGTGTTCAGCATACAACATCTTTTACGCTGCACTCACACTTCACTGTATTACTGAAATCGCAACAAAACAAACAAAGAGAAACTCGTATATTATATAGTGCTACATATAATTCTCATTATGAAATTACGTTTTCTCATTATACGTTTATGTTTTCTCATTGAAAACTTTTGTTTTCCCAATACAATTTACATTTCCTCCATAAAATTTTCCTTTTCCCATTGCACTTTCGTTTTCTCATTATAGTTGGCTTTTTCTCTATACAAACTTTGGATTTCTGATTATAATTTACGTTTTCTCAATACAAACTTTCATTTTCTCATTATAATTTACGGTTTCTCAATACAAGCTTTCGTTTTCTCATTACAATTTACGTTTTCTCAATACAAGCTTTGGTTTTCTCATTGCTGGGTTAAAATGGTGTAGTACATGTGTCTTTGTGGTATTTTTACTATGCACCGGTCCATAGTGGTCTACATGTACCATTTCAAACGGTTTGTTTCCTTTCGGTATCATGTTTAAAAGTCCTTGCCTTTTACCGCTTTTGTTAGAAAACGCTATACATTTTAAACAGTTTTGAATCTGCGTAGATGCTTTTTTTTTTAATATGGAGAAACCAATAGCTTTAACTTACGATGTTGACAACCTTTTCTATACCCATATGCCCCATTTCATCGTGATATATATATATAGTACGTGCTGCTCCATATCTTCGGGTACGTAAAATAATAAACGACTGCCATTTTTTTTTATAAACTATAAAATTTCTCATTTCATAGTTACGATTTTCTTTGTTTTCTAGTTCTTTTCTTATTTTTCCTATGCGATCAGCTCTATTTTAGCAAATAATTAGGTTTTCTTCAAACATATTGGTATGAATTACTAAAATGTTTGTTCTTCTTAGCGCATGCACATGCTGTATTCTTTTCCTATACCCTGTATCTCTTCAGTGCATATATTATTGCTAAAGTTTCGAGTTCAAAACTGTGATACCTCGATTCTACCTCAGTTGTGCGTTTTTAGAAATAGAAGACAGGGTGTAGTTTATTATCTTTTTCTTTTGGAGTAATATTGCTCCGAAGCCTAGAGAGCTTGCATCACAGTGAATTTCTGTAGCGTCGTTGGTGTCGTATATTACTAACACCGGGGCGGCTAACAACTTTTTCTTAAGGGAATCGAAGGTTTCTAGTTCAACCTGACCAAATCGGAACTTTTCTCCTTTTCTCAAAAGGTCATAAAGGGGTTTAGCTATCATTGAGAAATCTTTAATGAATCTTCGGAAGTATGAACATAGACCTAAATTCTGTACTTCTTGAACTTGGTCGGTGCAGCATATATTTCAATGGCTTCTAGCCCTTTTTTGTTGGCCCTTATCCCTTCGCCGGTAATCGTATAGCTCTTCCATAGTTTCCGTTGCTATCTTTATGTCTTCAAGATAAACCGTAACTTCGTCTTCACGTATCATTTCTAAAAAAAAATTTTTTTTTTTAATTTTTGAAAAGTGGCCGGGGCATTTCTCAGCCCGAACGGCATTCAAAAATTCATATTGCCCTAGTGGAAAAATCCATTCTTTAGGTCTAATTTCCTAAATAGCTTTTTGTTTACTAACTTATCTAGCAAGTCGTTGAAGAGTGGTATTGGGTAATTATCTTTTGCGGTGAATTTATTTAGTTTCAAATTACCTCGAGGGCAAAATGTACAGCTGCAAGAGAGTCCATACCGGCAAACAGATAGCATGTATGGACGAATCCAATTTTAATTTGTTTTGTCGAATGGACACCGTGCTACACTTCAGCTACCTGCTTCGAGAGGGCCAAACGTCCATCTTATTGGTGCAATAACTACGGCAGGCCTAATAATAATAATATACATATATCCGCATATGCATTTTCGCAATGGGGAGCGGACCTAATGGCAAAGTGGACGGGGCTAGGTAATAATCTTAATGATTTAGTTTTAGTTTGTGACAATGCTCCATGTCACTCAAGAATTGAACAAGCGATGGCCGAGCATTCCTCTGGAGCAGCATGTCTGTTACGGCCATATTCCCCAATGCTCAACCCTATTGAGAGCATATAGTCAAAAATAAAATATAATGTAAGAATTCGTATACGTACACCACAAGTAAGAGGGCCTGGGGTATGCGAAAAAAGACTTCAGCACTTGGAAATTGCAGTTGATCAAGCGAAAAGCTCTGTTACAGGCGGAGACTGCGCAAGAGCCATACAACACAAAACTACGTTCCACGCAGATGTTCTAAACTTAGTAGATATGCAATTCGGGGTGTAGATATACTTTATGACATGGAATGCTCGCTGCTACATATGGCTTTGGTTCGAATATTATGTAAAGATCAATTAACTTGTAACATAACTATTCTACATAACTTTTTATGATCTCATTATAAATTTATAATTCTCGATATCAATTTTTATTTTCTCAATACAAACTAACATTTCTCATTATCAAATTTTATTTTCTCTAGATATATTTATGTTTCTCATTAACATATTTTTTCTCATTATCAATTTATAATTCTCAATATGAGTTTTTATTTTCTCAATACAAACTAACATTTCCCATTATCAAATTATGTTTTCTCAATATGAATTTATGTTTCATAATATCAAGTTTTATTTTCTCAACATGAACCACTTCTCATTATCAATTTGTGTTTTATCAATAAAAATTGTAGTGGCCTACATGTACCATTTCAAACGGTTTGTTTCCTTTCGGTATCATGTTTAAAAGTCCTTCGCTTTTACCGCTTTTGTTAGAAAACGCTATACATTTTAAACAGTTTTGAATCTGCGTAGATGCTTTTTTTTTTAATATGGAGAAACCAATAGCTTTAACTTACGATGTTGACAACCTTTTCTATACCCATATGCCCCATTTCATCGTGATATATATGTAGGGTTCAGGAAATAATTTATATATATTAATTATATTCTGTTAAAAAGTTTTTATTAAAATTATTAAATAACAAAATTTAATATGTTGCTGTTTTCTCTTTGATGTTTTCTATTCGAATGAAAAATATTTTCCAATTTTCAATAATTTTCCAACAAACTTAAACATGTATCCTTCGGTAACAAATAATAATATATTAAAGTATAATTTATACAAAGTTATTCTATTTTCTACATTCGGCCATCCTACAATTCATTCGACCCCGAATGATGAAGTCCATTTTTTCATATATTCTGAGTACGAAAAATAGCTACTAAATCATTTTCTTTGTAAATTGTTTCCTTTTTTCTATTTTTATCAAAATTTCTCTTATTATCCGATTGAATTTTTTCTATATTCATCCGAGCTTCTTCACGAATTTGTTCTCTTTCAGACATAAACTCTTCCAAATCTTCTTCTTCAACTAAATCTCTAATAGTTGACAAATCTTCTGTTCTCATTTCACAACCCGTTAGTAATGTAAATGGAGCTACCTTCGTACTTCTCGGAGGTGTCGAGTTTAATAATTTTTGTACTTCATCTATATACTTATACCAATTAGCAGGATTCTCATAACTAAGTTTAGCAAGCATTGGTATTAGTATTCGATGAATTCTTTCTACTTGCCCATTCCCCCTAGGAACACCAGTTGTTATCATTAAATGTTGTATATTACTTTTCTTACAAAACTCAGTAAACTCACTTGAATTAAAAGCTGCACCGCGGTCTTCTTATTATTCTTTTAGGATATCCAAAAACTACAGCCTGCTTTTCTAATTTTCAACCACTGCCTTGGCAGCACAATTTTTTGTAGGATATAACCAAGTAAATTTAGAAAATGCATCTACAACAACAAAAATATAACAATAATTTTTATTAGTAGTTTTCAACGGTCCAACATGATCGATATGATATGTTACCAATGGGCGATCGTCTTTATGTATGGGTCTTAAGTAACCTTCTTTCTTTCCAAATTTTGCATTTATAATAATACATTCTACACAATTATCTACAATTCTCTTAACTTTTCTTGTAACATTAGGAATGAAAAACATTTTCTCAACACATTCCTGCGTTTTTCTAGCAGAAAAATGACCTTGATTATGAGTAATTTTAATCAATTCATCTTCCATTCCCTCTGGCACAACAATTAATTCCTTACAAACATCTTTAAACAAAATATCATTTTTAATAAAATAATCTTCATACTGATCTGTGGTTAAAATCTTCCTAATAGCAGCTATCCATACATCTTTCAATTGTGCTTCTCTTATTTTATGCTTTAATGTATCTTCCATTACATGACAATATACACGACTAAGAGCATCTACATGTCGCATCTTGGATCCTGCTCTATGTTCTAATTCGTAGTTAAAATCTTCTAAAAATAAAGCCCACCTTTTTCATAGTCATAGTAAACGCATTGCAATCTGTTATTATTTTGAATTTAATCCCCATTAAATAAATACGCCATTTCTTAAGTGCTTGAATTATTGCAAGAACTTCTAACTCATACGAATGATATTTTTCTTCTGTAGCTGAAGTTTTTCTACTCATAAATTGAACTGGATGCATTTGTTGATCATCTGAATACTTTTGTAATAACACTGCCCCAAAACCATATTTGCATGCATCAGTATGAACTTCTGTTATAGCTTTGGGATCAAATAATTTAAGAACTGGTTCATTTGTTAATACTGCTTTTAATTGTTCAAATGCTTTTGCCTCTAAATCAGCATATTTAAATTTGTTGTTCTTCATTAATAAATCCGTTAATGGCTTTGCAATAACCGCATAATTTTTCACAAATCTTCTAAAATATGACGTCAATCCTATAAAACGCTGTACTGATTTCCTATCCTTAGGAGGAATAAAATTCTTAATTGCCTTATGGCGTTTTCTTTTCTCGAAATAATGTTGCCCTGTTTGATTTTCTTAGCCATTTTGTAAGTTTGTCAGGTCCTTTCACCAAATATTGACCTCTAACTAAGTAATAGGGCACCCTTATCTACAAATTCAGCCACTTTATGGAAAGTCAGGATACGTAATTCGATAATTAGGATATAGGAGGGCAACATTTTTTCGTAGAAAAGAAAACGCCATTAGTTTTACTTTCCGAAGGTTTAATTGTGCCGTTTTCTACAATATATCCTAAAAATTCGACCTTTCGTTTAAGAAAACTACATTTAGACCATTTAATGTTAAGACCATTTTCCGCTGCCACCTTAACGACTCTCTTTAATTTCTCCAATCCCTCTTCATCATCCTTTGATGGAATAATAACATCATCCATGTATACCATAACAGTACCATTCGCAATTAATAGTTGAAGAACTGCTCTAATAAAACGACAAAAAATTGCTGGTGCATTTGATATTCCAAACGGTGTAAAATTAAACTCATATTGACCCTCTTGAGTTACAAACGAAGTATATTTTTTCGAATCAGGATCAACAGGAACATGAAAATAACCATTTCTTAAATCCAATGTTGTATAAACTCTTGCTGATTGTAATCTATCTATCACCTCATCTATTAACATCATTGGAAAGTTATCTCTTATAATTTTCTCACTTAAACGACGATAGTCACAACACAATCTTTTTGTCCCATCTTTCTTTGAAACAAGTACTATCGGCGCAGCATATGATGATGCACTTGGCCTAATAATACCTGATTCTAACCATTCTTTAATTTGGTTATTCACTACTTCTTGATTTTCAAATGATAAACGTCTAGGCCTTGAAAATATGGGGGTTTCGTCACTTAAAATTATTTTTAATTCAACTGGAGATTTAGCAATACAATTTGGTTTATAATCACTAACTAATTCCCGAATACATTTCGAAGCAAAATATTCTAAATGGTCTAAATCTAATTTTGGCTCAACTTCAGTTATCAAATTAATTGAATCTAATTCTTTGATCCAAACTTTGTTATCGACTTCTACACATTTATTTTCTTGTTCATAATTAATTTCTACTTGTTTATCAACATTTTTTCTGTCTTTGAAAATAATTTCTTTGGCAGTTACAACCATGTCCACCATTTCCAGAACCGAGTTACCTATTATTGCAGCAAAGCACATGTCATTTTCATCCACGATATCAAAAGTTAAATTTAATAAAATGTTATCAATTTGTACGCTGGTGATAAAACGTCCTTTAGTACAAATTTTTGTTATTACCAATACCAAATACTTGCATCATTCTTTAAAACCACTTCAATACCACTGTTGAGTAACGTATCATACCGCATCAAGCACCTATTACAACCAGTATCTACTAAAGCTAAGAAACGAAATTTACCATCACAACAAACAACATCTTTGAATTTCAAAGAGCTGTAGTCACTCAAATTATTTAAATTACTTTGTTTTAACTGTAATTTATCTCCCTCACAATTATTTGACTTATGTCCAAGCTCGCCACATTTAAAACAACGCATTTTCAATAGTGACTTGTCACATTTATTTGCTAAGTGTGATTCACTGCCACATTTAAAACATTTCAATAGTGACTTATCACATTTATTTGCTAAATGTGACTCACTTCCACATTTAAAACATTTCTTTATTTTACCAACACTATCGAATTCTTTGCCAAAAGATACAACATATGGATTAGTGTCCCTTTGTTGTACCTTCCCTATCTTTTCATATACTTTAATTTGCGATTTTAACTCCTTAATGGAAGTTGCTTGATACAAAATGGTTTTTCCAGCCCTAGAATCTGGAATTCCATCTATGAAATATTCAATAATACTTAGTTCATCCAGATCTATTTTACTACCAATCTCCATCAAAGTATATAAATATTCAATCAAAGATTCACTTACCATTTTTCTTCTATTTCTAAGTCTTTTGTGAACTTCAGCTGCTGATACCCTTTCACCAAATTCCTCAATTAAAGCTCCTTTCAATGCTATCCAAGACGTTACCCTCGTTTGACTACGGACAAACAATCTTGTAGCTCCGGTAAGCAATTGTTTCCCGTATACAAACCTCTGTAACTCAGACCAACCTACAATATCTGCATTCATTTCAACATCCTTAATCCACTGATCAACACTCACACCCCCTTCACCAGAAAATCTTGTTAAGCTATCAATTAAATCCTTAAGTGAAAAAAATGTTTGCCTCCCCATCTCTAATGTATCACCGTAAACAGAATTTGTTGAAACTTCATCATCCTCTCTTGTAGAATGACCGAAGTGATTCAGAAGTCGATCTTGTAATTCCTTTTTTCGACCACCTATATCTAAACCTAAACTTCTCAATTCACTTCTTAATCCTTCTACTGTTAAAGAAGTTATTTGATTAACCTCCATTCTGTCTACGTTAAATACGTAAATACTTAATTAAATACTAAAATAATATGTATAATAAATTAATAGAAAGAAAACAAAATAATCTGGCCTTTCAAGTTAAAAATCCAACGATGCCAACAATGTAAATTCAACGCTTCAAATATTCAATTTGTGTATATCCATTCATTTCGTATTATTCGCCACTATTGTTCAACGATGGCAAAATTTGTTTGGTTAGTTAGTTGTTTTGACTTCTTTGAAATATCATGACTAAATTCGCAAAGTTCGTAATATTTATAATTCTGGCCAAAAATCCGTTATATGTATGTATTTGATTTGTTCAAAATTTCCACGATTAAATTCGATTTTTGAGTATTAGTTTCATGCAGACTCCAAAATAGTTTGATATACCCTCCGATTGTCGATTCTTCACACCACAGGAATTTTTGCAATATGTATATCCGATTCCGCAATTTATTTTTATTTAAATTTTCCAATATTGTTTATATGTGTGTCTTTTGTTTTTCGACCAAGGATATTTTAAATTTAAGATTTAAACTTTAGATTTAAATTTTTCGCATTTGCTGAACTAATTTAACCGCGACACTTCTGACACCAATTTTGTAGGGTTCAGGAAATAATTTATATATATTAATTATATTCTGTTAAAAAGTTTTTATTATAATTATTAAATAACAAAATTTAATATGTTGCTGTTTTCTCTTTGATGTTTTCTATTCGAATGAAAAATATTTTCCAATTTTCAATAATTTTCCAACAAACTTAAACATGTATCCTTCGGTAACAAATAATAATATATTAAAGTATAATTTATACAAAGTTATTCTATTTTCTACATATATATATAGTACGTGCTGCTCCATATCTTCGGGTACGTAAAATAATAAACGACTGCCATTTTTTTTTTATAAACTATAAAATTTCTCATTTCATAGTTACGATTTTCTTTGTTTTCTAGTTCTTTTCTTATTTTTCCTATGCGATCATCTCTATTTTAGCAAATAATTAGGTTTTCTTCAAACATATTGGTATGAATTACTAAAATGTTTGTTCTACTTAGCGCATGCACATGCTGTATTCTTTTCCTATACCCTGTATCTCTTCAGTGCATATATTATTGCTAAAGTTTCGAGTTCAAAACTGTGATACCTCGATTCTACCTCAGTTGTGCGTTTTTAGAAATAGAAGACAGGGTGTAGTTTATTATCTTTTTCTTTTGGAGTAATATTGCTCCGAAGCCTAGAGAGCTTGCATCACAGTGAATTTCTGTAGCGTCGTTGGTGTCGTATATTACTAACACCGGGGCGGCTAACAACTTTTTCTTAAGGGAATCGAAGGTTTCTAGTTCAACCTGACCAAATCGGAACTTTTCTCCTTTTCTCAAAAGGTCATAAAGGGGTTTAGCTATCGTTGAGAAATCTTTAATGAATCTTCGGAAGTATGAACATAGACCTAAATTCTGTACTTCTTGAACTTGGTCGGTGCAGCATATATTTCAATGGCTTCTAGCCCTTTTTTGTTGGCCCTTATCCCTTCGCCGGTAATCGTATAGCTCTTCCATAGTTTCCGTTGCTATCTTTATGTCTTCAAGATAAACCGTAACTTCGTCTTCACGTATCATTTCTAAAAAAAAATTTTTTTTTTAATTTTTGAAAAGTGGCCGGGGCATTTCTCAGCCCGAACGGCATTCAAAAATTCATATTGCCCTAGTGGAAAAATCCATTCTTTAGGTCTAATTTCCTAAATAGCTTTTTGTTTACTAACTTATCTAGCAAGTCGTTGAAGAGTGGTATTGGGTAATTATCTTTTGCGGTGAATTTATTTAGTTTCCTATAGTCTACACATATTTGAAGCTCTTCTGTTTTCTTTTTGACCAACACTATAGGTGATACATACTCTGATTCACTGGGCCGTATATAATCTCTGCATATAGTCATCCAGAATTTTTTGCAACTCTGTCTTTTCATTATATGTCAGCCTTCTAGGTGTTCACCTAAAAGGTTTGTTGTTATCTAAGTCTAAGCGTATTTCTTTCCTAATTTTAGGTTATTTTCGTCTTTTTGCATTTAAGTATTCTTTACTAAAGAGTTTATGGAGAGAATCTTTGACATTGCAACTAATTTTCTTTTTAACTTTGTATTCAACTCCGTCCATACTTTGTATTTCTAATGCCAATATTTCATCAAGTGCTACATTCATCATTTGTTTCACGTTGTTTTCAACAATTGAGTTTATGTTGTTACCGCTATTAGGTTTAGATGCATTGTTTTCAATAATCTTTACGGTATATTCGTCTGAAAACCCCACTCAGTAAATTTGGAGCTTTGCACTACTTGCTTCTATAAAATTTCTACCTAAAATAGCAGAATAACCAATCGATTCATCTGGGGTATTTATAAATTCTGTTAATATCTTTTTGTTCACAACGTTAACGACAAAATCTACACTTTCTATAGTATTTGACATTGAGTTATTAATTCCAAAATATTTCGTATTTACTTTTCTTAGTTGCGTCCTTTTGGTATTAGACTACTTTTCGTTAAGCTCACTGAAGTCTGGTGTTTTTCCGAAAACATGGAAAGAATCTTTTATCATTCCTCTGCATAAATCTGGGAATAGATGTTCCATTGAAAATTATCGTGGCAGAGCAAAACTGTCTGCTATTCCTAAGGTGTTTGAGGCTATTGTCAATAATCACCATCCATCATTGGTGTTAATACACGAAATTATAAGCGATGATGATCATGATGATGATGAACGTCTGAATCGGGGTTTCGTTTTAACTTTGCTAAGGCTAATTATAAAAAACTTAATAGAGAACTATCTAAACTAGTCTGGCCAAACTACGATGGCAACTTTACGACATAAATATTTTGCATTGAACAAAAAGTGCTACAATGATTATCTGAGAAAAACTAAAAAGAAAATTTTTCGCAACCCTAAATCGTTTTATGGTTTTGTGAATACAAAACGCAGAGTGAGCGGATTTCTCTCATCTATGAGTTTTCGGGATTGTGTGTCTAGTGATAATCAAAGCATTGCCAATCTCTTTGCACAATTTTTCGAATCTAATTATTCCAAAGATAACTTAAATTTCAGCATATACCCTGAATCTTCCCGGGTGCAGCGGCACTCAAGAAGATAAAGGGGGTGTATTGGCGTGAAAAGAAATAAAATGAAAACCAAATGTATTAAATATTTTCAACTATTTAATTATAATTCTTTGTCTCAAATAAATGTGTACATCTGTTAGTATGGTTACAAATAAGCAAGGAAATTATATGCAAATTTGTAAGGACTCAGAAACTTACCGCTGTGGCTGGATAGAAAATCGCAAGTGAAATATGCTAAAAGAAAATTAAAAGCGAAGACCGGCACATTTGACTTTCGTCCAGTCAACGGCTTTCTTAATGCGTGTGTAGGGGAATATATATTAAAAATTTGGAAATGCAGTTTTCCTGCATATGTATGTGTAGACCTACATATGCATATTGAGAAACGCATATGCATTAGGGTGGTCCGAAATATTTAGACTCCAGGTCTAAACATGCCGGCCCCCTTGCAACAGCAAAATGTATATTAAGAAACGGTGCCACAGAGGTAAGCTGCTCGGAATGTAGATGTGTAAAATTCATTTTTGTTTATATGTCTACTCATATGTATATAAGTATGTAAATTTCATTATGTTCATATCTACATATATGTGGTATATTAAATACGAAATTCATAATTATGTTTTATATATATGTATGTATATACGTGGATTCTTTGGTGGCCTATAACTAATATTTGTATTAAGTATAGGTACATATGTAATAATTATTTATATTTCATAGATTTTTTTTTTCTTTTTTGGTTAAGATAAATTTTTATTTTGTTTTTGTTAGTTGAGAGGCATACCTTGCCTCAGACGTGGTGGGCGCCGGAAACAACTAGGCCAAATATTGTGGCATGGGCCATTAGGCCGCCGATATTCGTCGGTGGTGTGCCATCTATCATCAATTTTGAATAAATTTCCGCACCCAAGGTCAGGCGCACCGGTGATGAGCGGTAGAAATTCGGATCCGCTAGTCGCATAAATTGAAACCGTAGCGCTATACTCGGATCCAAGTTTGTAGATGGGCTAAGTCGATAGTGTCGTGCCTGGATAGCCGCTTGCGTTATCACCGCCCCGACCTTACCATATCTTCCCCGTAAGGTGAGCGCACATTTATGTCCGTTCGCTGGCAAATTTAAATCCCTTACCAGCTCCCGATCGACGACAGTTATAGGTGCGCATGAGTCGATTAGCGCCCGCACTAAATGGAGCCGACCTCCTGCTTCGATACGCACTATCGCAGTCGGCAGTATAGCGCAAAATGGGCGATCGAGTAAGGCGTTCCTTACGTCGTTTATTAGTCCGGTCCTAAAACCGCTGTTCTCGACGAGCGCTCGTTGCCGAAAAGTACGGCAGCCGGCATTATAAGGAGCATGAGTCTGTCTTTCCGCTGGCCGGCGCGATGGGCGACAAGTACTAATTGACGAGTCATCACGACGGCGGTTGGTCAGGCGGTGAGACGACCTACAAGGATGTGTTGCAGGGCCGCTCTTCTCATGCTGCAATAACGGTCTGTATGTGGTACGGTTTGGCAAGTTTTCTGTCACAATTTCGCCCTCTTCCAATTCAGCAGCCCTTTCGTCTCTTTCTGCTTCTTCTTCTTCTTCGGCGACTTGTTGAGCCCAGGATTTGACCGGGCCGGATAGGTCGATAGAAATGGCATCCAGGGATCTATTTTCCTCTTCGGGTTGCCGCGTTGTTTGGCCATCCATATGTAGGGTAGTGTGGTGCTTTTCACCACATCTACGGCAATAGTCTCGACTACTGCAGTGGCTCAAAGTGTGGAAGGGCGAAAGGCAGTTCGAGCAGTAGCGATGCAGTAGGACCACTCGAAGTTTTCCTCGACCGTTTTGGATCGGTAAAGCGGGCACAGCCGGATGCCATGATTTTTGTCACATAGGCGACAAGGAGCAGAAAAGGCCTTCTTTTCGGACTTACGGCGGAGTTGTGCAAAACGACCCATTTTTCTGCAAGGTAAATATTGTATTGCATTTTACCCTACGTAAAAATTTTGTTTATTGGGTTGGGTGGCCAGTGTGGATTGATGGAATGCTGTAGATTTAGGAGCTGTGAGTCAGCGTTTTCCGTTTTTGTCGCTAGTTTCTACATGAAAATATGCCAACCTTAACGATAATCGTTATAGCGGTGGCTACGAAACTGTGAACAAAATTTTTTTTTTTTTTTTTTTGGAATTTTTCAACACTGGACTTATTAAATGAACGAAAATGAGTTTGAGAGAATTCTCCACAATTCGACGTGCTGCCACTTGGTTATTTAGATTATAATTTCTGAAATTCGTATGGAGGAAGTAAATATCGATGTGGATGAGAAACGATTACATGATTTTGTGCAAAGCGCTAAAATTTAAAATTTGTTTTCAATAATTTTGTACTTCCACCGTTTTTTTTTTTTGTCTGGTTTGATTTCTCATTTATTTGTATTTAACATTTAAAATTGTAGAGTTGTTGCTGTTGCTTTTGTTGTTGATTTGTGGTTGTTGTTGTTGCTTTTCAAATTATAATTTATATAACCAAGTGGCAGCACGTCGAATTGTGGAGAATTCTCTCAAACTCATTTTCGTCCATTTAATAGGTCCAGTGTTGAAAAATTCGAAGGACCATGAATCTTCGAAGGACCATGAATCTTCCCCATATGACACTACGTTGTTTTTCTGGTATTCTACCAGGTTTTTTGTGTGAAGGAGATGGTCAAATACAGTTTTGCGTTGGTGCAAGCGAGCAAGCTATATTGAAAAAAACCAAACAAAGCACCATCTAGGCGATTAAAAACTCAAATTTCCAAAAAAATTAATTTTTGAAATAAATATTATTTTGATTTAGTTTGAAGTTTAATATCAATCAAATTGCTTTTGAGGGAGTATTTTTTTCTTTTCAACCTACAGGAGAATTGTTTTTGTATTTTGACTTTCGGTGGGTTTTCCAAACCAAAAAAAAAACCAAGGAAAAAATGTAGTGTCATATAGGCATTACCATCTTTCTAAAAATAATACAATTAATGTTGCCTATATAAATTCAGATGAAGTTTTAGATCACCTTAAATCACTGAAAGAGTCTTTTAGTTATGGTCCGGATATGATCCCCGCATGTTTCCTTAAAAAATGTGCGGATCATATTTATCTACCTTTGTCAAAGCTATTCAACTTGTCATTGAAATTTGGCATTTTTCCTATTGCTTGGAAAGAATCCTTCATTATTCCTTTACATAAATGTGGTATTAGGTCTCCAATTGAGAATTATCGAGGCATAGCAAAATTGTCTGTTATCCCAAAACTGTTTGGGGCGATTATTAGCAACGAGATAAAAAACTCGATTGAGTCATTGATTGGGAATTCTCAGCATGGTTTCTGCAGGGGTAAATCAACCATCACTAACCTTCTGGAATTTACAACAAGTGTTTCTAATGGGTTTATTGAAAGAGCTAAAACGGATGTTATTTATACTGACTTTAGTAAAGCCTTTGACAAGGTTAATCACAATTTACTTATCCACAAGCTTCAACTACTGGGTTTTCAACCTATCCTCCTAAACTGGATCTCTTCTTACATTTCTAACAGAAAACAAAGGGTTGTTTTTAAGAATGCCTATTCATTTAGTATTGATGTGTCCTCTGGGGTTCCGCAGGGCAGCCATCTCGGACCGACTCTGTTCTTGTTGTTCATTAATGACATCTCATGTGCTATAAATTATTCTAAAGTTTTAATGTACGCAGATGATGTGAAACTTTTCAAGTCTTACACCTCACGGGAGGAAAGATCGGTCCTTCAAAATGATTTAAACGGTTTGGTTACGTGGTGCAATATAAATCTTATGCCACTAAATCTAAATAAATGTAAATTTATGTGCTTTTCGCGGAGTAATGTCGAACCCCAATTAGTAGGAAAAACAAAAAGGAGCACACCTCGAATTGGGAGAGAAGCTCGGCCATAAAACTCGTCAGAGTTATAATAGCGCCATTGTATTATATTATTATTATGTCGAACCTATAGCTTACGCCATTAATAATCATGATCTGGAGCGAGTTTATGAGTTTGTCGACTTAGGTGTAAGATTCGATTATAAACTTAATTTCAACCTTCACATCAACGTCTTGATAAATAAAGCTAAAAGTGTTCTAGCATTTGTAAAACGTTGGTCTAAGGAATTTAGTGACCCCTACGTAACTAAAGCCCTTTTCACAACTTTAGTAAGACCGACACTAGAATATGCATCTATAATCTGGAATCCGAGTTACAAAATTCATTCTGATCGACTTGAATCGATTCAAAAACAATTTTTACTTTTTGCATTAAGAAATTTGAATTGGAACCCTCATTGCAATCTTCCCTCGTATACTAGTCGCTTAAAGCTTATTAACCTTCCAACTTTAGCTAGTAATAAATAGCCCATTTCTTCTTTCTGAAATAAGCTTAAACATTCCTGCCCGTCCATCAAGACATTACCAGCCCATCTCTTTAAAACAATGTAAAACTAATTTTGAATTAAATGAGCCATTCCGATATCTATGCAAAAGTTTTAACACATACTCTACCTACTTTGACATCTCTGACTCTCTATACATTATAAGGAGAACTCTTCTTTCAATTCTCAACAATAACAATTTGTCTACTAGATATAGTTTCCTTCTACAAATTTAGTATAATATGTATTTTATTGTTAACTAAGTACCTAATTGCTTCTAAGTGTATATATAAACTTATGTATGTGTAATCAGCTGATGAATTTCTATTCTGTAGATGAGCAGCATAAGAACTCGACGTTTAACAAGCTCCAGCCACTCAACACCTTGGCAAAATTAAAAAAATATATCCGTGCGTCATGCGGATTGCGTCCCTCGCGTCGGTCGGGCGGGAAATGGAGGGTTAACCGTTGGGTATTATTATTATTATTATTATCTCTATCTCTATCTCTATCTCTATCTCTATCTCTATCTCTATCTCTATCTCTATCTCTATCTCTATCTCTATCTCTATCTCTATCTCTATCTCTATCTCTATCTCTATCTCTATCTCTATCTCTATCTATATCTCTATCTCTATCTCTATCTCTATCTCTATCTCTATCTCTATCTCTATCTCTATCTCTATCTCTATCTCTATCTCTATCTCTATCTCTATCCCTATCCCTATCCCTATCCCTATCCCTATCCCTATCCCTATCCCTGTCTCTATCTGTATCTCTATCTCTATCTCTATCTCTATCTCTATCTCTATCTCTATCTCTATCTCTATCTTTATCTCTATCTCTATCTCTATCTCTATCTCTATCTCTATCTCTATCTCTATCTCTATCTCTATCTCTATCTCTATCTCTATCTCTATCTCTATCTCTGTCTCTATCTCTATCTCTATCTCTATCTCTATCTCTATCTCTATCTCTATCTCTATCTCTATCTCTATATCTATCTCTATCTCTATCTCTATCTCTATCTCTATCTCTATCTCTATCTCTATCTCTATCTCTATCTCTATCTCTATCTCTATCTCTATCTCTATATCTATCTCTATCTCTATCTCTATCTCTATCTCTATCTCTATCTCTATCTCTATATCTATCTTTATCTCTATCTCTATCTCTATCTCTATCTCTATATCTATCTCTATCTCTATCTCTATCTCTATCTCTATCTATATCTCTATCTCTATTTCTATCTCTATCTCTATCCCTATCCCTACCCCCATCTCTATCCCTATCCCTATCTCTATCCCTATCTCTATCCTTATCCCTATCCCTATCCCAATCCCTATCCCTATTCCTATATTTTTCCCTATCCCTATCACTATCCCTATCCCTAGATATTCAGTATAAAAAATTTGGGGTATATGGGAGGTGCCACACCCTTTTTTCCAATAACGCCCATCTCTATTTGTGAGCTTGGCATCATGTTAGTATATGTATCTTCCCAAGTTCCAAGCCTTTACCACCAATAGTTTCAGAGATATACAGTATGAAACATTTTGTTTCTACGGGAGGTTCCACGCCCTTTTAACTTTTCTTAATTTTTTTCCATTAGAACCTTCTCCAGACAATAATAAACACAACAATAATAGGATTATCGAAATCGTTCCAGGCGTGAAGCCATGATCAAGGAAATAGCGATTAATATTTATATATATACATAGATGTAATAAAAACGTTTGCAATGAACATTCAACAACTACTAAAATTTGTGAAAAATATAGTTCATTTTTATATTTCTCAAAATGTTATATATATAAAAGTTTTTTATTTGCATAGTGAAAACAGAACAAAAAACAGGACATTTAAAAAAAAACAGAGCAATTTGTCATTTTCCATAGGAAAAAAAATACGCAGAACAAGCACCATAAAAACAGAACTGTTCTGTTAAAAACAGAAAGGATGGTCACCATAAGTATAAATCAAGCGATTCTGGTGGAAATAAAATGGTTGTAGAATTTTGAGCGCCCTTTATATGAGGCGACACCAATTTGTGCCAAGGCGTATGAGTAACCTATTTTAGATAGAGAATTTTGAATGTGCGTAAATGAAATGCAGAGACTTTTGAAAGAGTATTTTTTAATTAATGCTTTTTTTAAGAATACGGAAGGTTTTGGAATAAATTTTAATGGACATTGTACACCATTTAATACTGGTGCACAATCCATCAAAAACTCAATACCCTGTAAAAAATTGTGCGATATGTCTCGAAAGAGATTTGTCCCGGACTCCTCTCTTTCGGGTACAGTTGGCTACAATTACTCCTCATTTGAAACCGAAAGGGTTAGAATGTAGGCTAACTGTTGACAATTGTATTCAAAACGTCATAAACGAACTTCGAAAGGGAATAATTCATTCCATATAAAGAGACCACAAGTTGTATTGTCGCAAGCTTCCTTGCGAGTGATCTCGGACACAACCCGGATTATTCGTATTTTTTGCAGGGCATGGAAAGAAATTCACATAGACACTTTTGAAAGTGGACTACTGATATACATACATATGTTTACATATAATAACAACTTATTTACTTACCTCCATATGTATGTACGACTGTAGAAATATAAATATGTGGATATATTCCATATTCTACTTCTATGCATATGGGAATGAGGGCCATTCGGTTTTGCAGGGACACATAATTTTTGTACACGCGTTGGTTAAGACTCTTGTTTCACAGTTAAATCTGCAGGCAATTATAGGTCTACGTTCATCCATATAGAATGTACAAACAGGTCTATATATATACACATATTTTTTATTGAAAAGAAGTCCATTATTGCAGAAATCAGTTTGTTAGGTTTTTTCTTTTTACTTAAACGAGTTCATAAAATATGCTGTAAATATTATAAAGATTTTCTTATTAGCAAACAAGTTTCACTGGAGTTTCAATCGAGATCTAGAATTCTATTTAACCCAAAAGTGTCACAAATATTCCATAATTATCACTTTACAAAGTTCAAAAGCCAATTCTTATATGATAAATTTATATTCTAAATTTATGTTTTAAATTTATTTTAAATCGACAATATAAGCAAAGCTGTATTACAGAGGTAATGTACACATGTGCTCGTGTAGCGTGTTGTAACCGTTATGTCTGGTTAAATTTGAGAAGTTATGCAAGGCATTCAACCAAGGTGACTAATATGGAAGGGTGACAACAACAGTAAGCGCCAGACAGACTGCCAAGTTTTTGAGACAGCAATAAAGCATTAAATCTACTTGACAGACATTCACACAAATGAGATCTAAGTATGTACATATTTACATACACACATACTAACATACCTATGTATCGGTTTGGTTGTAAAATTAAGTAATGGGAATGAATAGAAAGAAGCACAACGAAAGTAGTCTTACTAAACTAAGACAACACTGGTCGGCAACGAAATCCCCCTTTTAGGCTTGATGATTGATTTTAATGGATTTTGGGGCGCTGATTACGAAAATCATATTGAAAAGGTCCCATCACGTCAGGTTTTAAAATTATTATTATTATTATTTTTTTTTTTTTCGGATATAGTTTTATTGTATCATTCTTGGCAGGCGCGGATCCAGGATTTCCGCAAGGGGGGGGTTTGAAAATTTCTTTTTTGGAAGATGTTTTTTAAGGGCAGACGCTGGTGAAAATATGAACTAATACCACCTATTATTATTATTCTATATACTAGTTGCACCATTTCCCGAACCTTAAAAACACCAAACTCAAAACCCTCCAAATTAACAATATGTATGTCATCACATAAAGTGCAGGAGATTTCAAATGAAGTTCTAAATAACATGTATAACGTACATTAGACTGACCACAAATGCAAAAGTGCTGATTTTTTTTGCTCCCCGCGCATTTTCTGATATCTTGACAATAGAAAATAAGATCTGCATAAAAATCTGACCATCTGTAGTGGGAAATAGCCACGCGCATTGACCTAAAGTTCAAAAATTGACCTAAAAAATTATGCATGGCTTTAGAGACCAATATCTCTTTAAACAATGTTTTTCGGAGAAATAATGTAATAATCGTTTTTATACAAAATGAAACTGGGAACATACTGTCCATATGATATTTATACCTACCGTTATCCTTTCAGGACATATTGAGTCGTTAAAGTGAAATTTAAATTTTTTTGTTTGTTAAAAAGGCAAAAATAAATATTTAAAAACTAGAGTATTGTATAAACTATACATCATTTAATAGGTTATTTAAAGTAGTTTTACACATCAAAAAAAGAAAATAAAATAAAAAAAAAAAACAAATAAACAAAAAAATTAAAATAGCACTTTAAGGACTCAATATATCCTGAAAAGATAACGGTAGGTATAAATATCATATGGAGAATATGTTCCCAGTTTCATTTTGTATAAAAATGATTATCACATTATATCATTGTTTAAAGAGTTATTGGTCTCTAAAGCCATGCATAATTTTTAGGTCAATTTTTGAACTTTAGGTCAAATGCGCGTGGCTATTTCCCACTACAGGTGGTCAGATTTTTATGCAGACCTTATTTTCTATTGTCAAGCTATTAAAAAATGCGAGGGGAGCGAAAAAATTCAATACTTTTGCAAATCCCATATGTTTTGTGGTCACTCTAACGTACATATATTTAATAAATTCATAAATTAAAAAAGCCGGCATATGCGGGTGTTACGCCTTCAGATGGCTCTGAAGCTACTTTATTATAAACTTGACCACTGCGCGACACCTAGTGAAGGGTATCAGTTATTATATGATATAATTTGAAGCGCGAGGTCGCTACTGCGTGTTCTAAATTTTCAAACGTGCAACCAAAGAACGTATATTGTATAAGAAGGGAAAATTCGGTATTTTGGACGAGTGAGGTGGAAATCGTTTAGTCAAAAAAAGATGATGACTTCGCGAGTTGCCTCCCATCATTCTTCAAGCTCGAATTCGTTTGTTTTTCGCGGCGAAAAATAAATTCATTTTGACATTTCTTTTGCTTGACGTTTAGTTATTATTTCTATTCATACTCTACCGCCACTGCAAAGATGGTTGAAAATGAGCCGGGCTGCAAATTTTAAAATTTTATAAAAACCTTGATCTGATGAAAAGCTCTGTTGCCACTTTTTTTATCCTTTGTTGAAACATTTCTGTCGATACTTAAAACCACAAATCAATTTACTAAATATTGTGAACACCTTGTAATATGTAGAGAGCTTAAACTTTGATTTATTTACCTAAGTATGGCATCATTTAATTTACTAAAAGATACATACATATTTATTTCGATAAAAACGTGGATTTGAACGAAGCGGTAAGGTCCGGTTATACTTGCATAGCACAGCAGCGCACAAAATAAGAACTGTCACATACGAAATCTGTTTAATGGGATTTCCGTGTAATCGATTACTCAACGCACAGGGCACAGCATACAAGTCTGTTGAATTTTGATTTCTGTGTTATGTGCTATGCGATTTGACATTTGGCAACACGAATGTGTGTGTGTTGAGTGTGCGAAGGGTTGCACGCAAGGCTAATTTATACAGGTTAACTTACTAAACAGCTGATTTTTCACTTTTTTCTACTGTTTTACTTTAATAATGGTGCTTATATCAAACTGGGATCAATTTTGAGAATGGTGCAATATGATTTCTAGAAAGGCGAACTATGATTTTGACAGAAGCACCACAGAATACACAAACAATTTACATGGAGTGTGTATGTATGTATGTACGAATGTCGGGATGCGAAAACTTTTATTAATTAACCATGGTTGCACGTCTATGCGAAGTATAATCAGCTCTATGCGCTATATGTTTTGCGCTGCCCTGCTTTGTTATGCTATGCAAGTATAACCGGGCCTGTACTTTGCAAATTCAAAGCACTTCTTTCACCTCCATTTTGAGAAGAAAATTCGATGAAATCACGCGAACAAGTAAGATTTCTTAATATCTTTCAATATAAAAATTTATTGAATTTATTATAACTATTCTTAGATATTAAAACTTTGCGTATGGATTCAATAAACGCTTGTTAAAATATTAGCTGTGTTTTCGTCGAAAATCAGTTGCAGCCGTAACAATTTCAATTTTATGAATGAATCGCTTGTAGTATTTTAACTTCGTACTCGTTTTAATTCTTGTTTTTGGTGGTTGATTGGATTGTATAGTAGGCGCTTATTGTATTAGATTTAATTCCTCTAAATTTCGGGTATTTTCTATTTAACTATAAATTGTAATTGTATGTTATTATTGCCTACAAGGACAACTATTTTAATGAACTGATTCAATTGTACCTGTTTCACCTTGTGGATATGTGCATATAAAATATAATCTGAAAATAAATGTCGAGTTTTGCCTTTGGACAGCTAAACCCATCCAACCATTGCTTTTGGAATGATAGAGTTTTCCTTGATCAGTTTGGGAAATTTGGGCGCAGAATCTATAAAGGCATTTATTTGGGATCTATGATAAACCACAAGGGGGGGGGGGGGGTTGAACCCCCAAACCCCCTCCCCCCCGTGGATCCGCCACTGATTCTTGGAAAATATGACAATTTTTATAAAATCTTAACCTAGTATACAATAACGTTATTCGTTGCCACTGCTTCAAATAACATTTGAATGAAAAGAAATTTTATTTGACATAAAATAAATACTTATGAATACATTTATTATGTGTATGGGAATATTTTTGTTTTTCTGAGAGTATGTTCATATGTATGTATGTATGCATGTAATTTTATTTCATATTCGTTTCATAATTATGTTATTCATTTTCTTTATTTATGTATTTTTGCCGTCGGAATGGAATGGAATTCCAAGCAGCTGATTGTAAAGTATTAAAAGTTCGTACAGCCTGACAGGACAGGCTTATCGATGACACAATCGTGTGTTGCATTAGGAAGTGCTGTTGCAGTTTCGTATTGGAAGGAATTCCAATAAGCTGCGTGTATGAACTTGGGAATTTTTACGGCCTAATGGGATAGGCTCGTCCGGAACACAATCATACATATGTTATACATGTGTATTAGTAAATGCTGTTGCAGCTTTCTGAATGGAAGGAAATTCAGTAAGCTGCTTTTTGTAATTTAGAGGTTTTACGGTCTAATAGGATAGGCTCTTCGAAGTTTTAATTTTAGGGGCTCTAGCCTTGGTCACAATTTAGCTGGATATCCTTTCTCTTTAACCGCCTGGGGTATCTCTGTTCTAACAGACTTTTAGCCAGTATGTTTGGATGATTGCCTAGTCTTGTGGCGTAGTTAGTTTGTATATTTCTTACTTCTTCAACAACTGTGTTAATCTTTAGATCCCTGTGCATAGCGGAATTTTTCACGTTCTTAATATCCTAGATTATAGCCATTGTATTCTTTCTAGACTGGATTTGGATGCTGAACCCCAAAGCTGTATTCCATATACCCAGGATGGTTTTATCACCATATTAAATAAAAGTATTTTGTTGTGGCCGCTGTGGTGCAGTGGGTATAGTGCTCGCCTGCTATGCCAGAGGTCTCGGGTTCAAACCACGGTCCGAGCCAAACACCAAAACAATTTTTCTAATTAGTAAAAATCCAATTATTGGGTTTTTTAAGAGCAGCGGTCACCTCTCGGCAGTGGGTGGCATACCCTCCGAGAGTATTTCTGCCATGAAAAAGCTTCTCACAAAAAATGCATTCGCCGTTCGGAGTCGGCATAAAACTGTAGGTCCACCCAATTAGTAGGAAAAACAAAAAAGGAGCACACCTCGAATTGGGAGAGAAGCTCGGCCATAAAACTCGTCAGAGTTATAATAGCGCCATTGTATTATTATTATTATTATTTTGTTGTCTAGGCTTAATTTAGATTTTGGACCAATGATCCATTGAAAATTGCTTATTTTCAGCTTTGCTTGCATTAACTTATTACCAATATGATATTTCCAAGTAAGCCTTCTGTCTATGGTAACACCAAGGTAGGTGACGTAATCTTTTTGGGTTACTATTTTGCCATTAATTGAGACAGAGGGGCAGGTATCTTTTTTTAGAGTAAAAGTGACTTGTACACACTTAGATTCATTGACTTTAATTCTCCAATCTGAAAGCCATTTTTCTACAATTCTTAGATGGTTTTGCAACCGTCTGGCAGCCGTTGAGGGATTTGAGTGCACACTAATTATTGCTGTGTCATCCGCAAATGTTGAAGTAACGAGATTTTCATTAGTGGGCAAGTCACTTGTGAATATTAAATATAGAATGTGTCCCAAAACACTACCTTGTGGAACTCCGGCGAAGATTGGATAGCTTTCAGTGGTATAACTTTTTTTCCTTACTCGAAACTTTCTTCCCGTCAGAAAGTTCTCTAAAATAAGGCATATATTGGACGGAAGTGTACGTCTTATTTTAAATAATAGTCCTCTAGCCATACCTTGTCGAAAGCTTGTGCTACGTCTAAGAACAATGCAGTAAAAAACTTTTTGGTTTCAAAAGCCGACCGTATTTGAGTTACTATTCTATGCACTTGCTCTATCGTACCATGTTTTTCCCTAAACCCGAATTGGTGACTTGGTATAGTCCCGTGTGTGTCTAGGAGGGGTTGCATTTTTTTCAGTAACAACTTTTTATTTGGAAAATATTGAAATTAAGTTAACTGGCCTGTAAGAGTTTAACAGGGTTGGGTTTTTGCCTGGTTTTGGAATCATAATGATTTCGGAAACTTTCCAAGATTCAGGAAAGTAGTTTAGTCGCAGGAGACTATTGAAAACTTATAATAATAACTTGATAGCAACTGGAGGGAGTTGTTTTACCATTTCACCGGTTATTCTGTCGTGTCCGGGTGCCTTATTATTCTGGATGCCGTTACAGATAACATTATTCAGGTGATTTATGTTGAATTGGAGAGAGACTGTTGGGAAGCGAAGGGCATGTTCTTTGAGGAAATTGCTCCCTGGATTAGGAGTAAATACCCTCGAAAGGTGAGCTGCAAATGCGGTTCCTTTTTCCTGGTCATTTCGAGCAAAGTCACCGTTTTCGATTCGTACTGGAGGGTACTGCAAAACTGGCCTTTTGAAATTTTTCAGTGATCGCCACAATGAGTAGTCTGTAGAAGATGTAGCTATCAAGGACTTAATTCTGTTTTGGAAATCTGCTTCTTTTTTATCCTGCAATAGCATCTGAAGCTCTTTCGTGCATTTTTTCAGTTCGTATTTCAAAGTTGGAGAGAGTAACCTCTGCCAGTCTTTCCTAATTTGCCTTTTCTTGTGAATGAGATCGGTGATATCGTTTCCTTTGAAATAATTAGGGACACTCCTCTGGGTAGTGTTAGGCTGTGGGTGCGTTGATACTTTTGCTGCTACTTGAAGCACATTTGTGAAGTCAGTAATCGCAGAGTCTACTTCGGCTGCTGATTTAAGGCTTGTATTTAAGTTGGTATGAGAACTGATAAATTTTTTGTACTTAAGCCAGTTTGTAAATTTATTGGTTAAGCTAGAATTCAATTCTTTGAAAGATGGGATTATATCAATAGTAGTAACACAAGGAGAGTGATCAGATGATAGATCGAAAGCCGATTTTATCTTATGGCGTTTTCTTTTCTACGAAAAAATGTTGCCCTCCTATGTCCAAATTATCGAATTACGTATCCTTACTTTCTATAAAATGGCTGAATTTGTAGATAAGGGTGCTCTCTTACTTAGTTAGAGGTCAATATTTGGTGAAAGGACCAGACAAACTTACAAAATGGCTAAGAAAATCAAAAAGGGCAACATTATTTCGAGAAAAAAAAACGCCATTAATTTCTTCTCTTTCGATTCCACGAGTTACACCAAAATCTATTAGGTCGGGAGTTTTGCTTCTATCAGGAGCGGATTTACATAGGGGCAACATGGGCAGCTGCCCAGGGCGCCGTTTCAATAGGGGCGCCAAAACTAAGACAAGGAAAAAATTTTTTTTATTTATCAAAAAAGGTTTTTTTTAATATTACGAGTACAACAAGAATGAAAGATTTTTTCAATTTTTTACAGAGAAAAAAATTAATCAAAGTACATTTCAGAACATTGGTACAGTTCTTAACCTTCGCCCCAGTGGGACTTAAATATCGCTCATTTGCTGCATTTGCACTTTTCAAAATACACAACTCTTCAGGAAGGGCAATTTTGAGATTCAATCGACGCTTCCAAACAAAACTGTACTAAGTCTGAAAACTGTGTTTTGCAGGAGAAGCTCTCAAAGTTTAAACTCGATATGAAACTGCAGTTGTATGCTAAGTACATTTTCAGTTGTAACTTCTCTTTGGATTGAACGATCAGCACCAAAACTCGACAGTATCAAAATTAGGGTACGCTTTATATAAAACCGTAAGAAAAAATAAAAACTTGCTACGTTGTTTTTCATGGCAAGCTCTCAAAGTTTTTATTCTGAAAAAATCACGTGTTGTATTATATGTACACTTTTGCTTATAACTTTTGACTGGATTGTCCGTTTGATACCAAAATTAGACAGCATCTAAATTAAGACACGTAGTACTTGAAAACGCCAAAAACGGGAAAATGTATTAAGTCGACTTAGTGCAGTATTGTTTAGAAGCGTCGATATGGTGCGCAAGTAAATGCAACATTTGGTTTGTATCTGAAGCGCTTAGTTTTCAAAAAATCATAAAGAATTTTTTACTCAACATGAAGTACGATGTAACTAACTATTCTGCAGCATTAACTCAAAAATCACGTTTTTTGATTTATGCTGGTCTTGCAGCAATTGAGCGATATGTAAGCACTAAGTTTTAGTAGCTTGTGTGCAGTAAATGACGTGAAAGATTCAAATTTAATTCAAATTTCAAATTTGAAAATCAAGTAGGCATTGAAATATTTTTTCGTCGAAATGCGCGAGCTCACTTTTTCAAAGGAAATTAAGATCTGAATATTTTCTGTTTCTGGTTAATTTGAATAGTTCGCGCCTCTATACAATGCGCTGCGTACATTTTACTTACTTACTTAATTGGCACGTAACCGTCTCACACTAGGGCCGAGCGTGCTCAAAATTCAGTTTTTAAATAATGAGTTTTTCAAAAAAATAAAAACGCAGTATTGTTCCCTATAAAATTCTGCACTTCTGGCCCAATTTTCAGCTTTCTATAATTTTTCAGTTGGGAGTGATCCATAAACAAACATGGCAAATTTTCCAAAAAATAATTTTTTTTCAAAGTGAGAAATTTTAATGTGTATTTCAAATAGTTGGTGTAAGAGAAGGATATAAAATTTTATTATTTGCTTTTTCCATAACATTAAGTGAAGCTTATATAATCGATGAGTGTTTTTTTTTTTTGGAACTAGACGTTTTAAAAAATTAATTTTTAGTATAAAACTAAACGTACCTCTTTTTTTTAATATTTTTTTCAAAATGGATTTTTTTTAATTTGCGCAAAAACGTAGCAAATGTAAAAATGCAGCAGTAAAATATGGTCCCTTGTGACAAAGAATCCGAGTTCGGAACCAAAAGCAAAGTGCGCATTTTAAAAAAATGTGAGTTTAAAAATTGCATTCCAATTTTAGTTAAAAAAAAAACATATATCTGGTTGAATTTGATTCTTCTCTATCTTAAATTTAGTTGATCCATTATTTACTGGTTACTTTAATTACAAATTGTGGTTAATGTTACTTGTCAAGCCAGTTTCCTTTAATTTAGACTTGTAAGTTGGATTATAATATGAGTTCTTTGAAGCACAAGTTGTGTTACTCCAATTGTGTTTTTTTTTTATTTTAGGCATGAAAATGTGTGGGGAAATACGTGTTCTGCTTAAAACGCTAACGGTGAAACTCCTAATTCCCATATAAACATACTTGTGAAAACATAAAACTTTTAAAATCTCGAAATAAACAATTGGAGAAAACCATTTTTGTATACCTACATACATATGTACCTGCACCTACATATTTCATCAATGGGTTAATAAACAGCCGCTAATGGGTTAATATAATACAAATTGGCTATTTTTGTACAGACATACTAATATAATAATAATATAAAACAATGGCGCTATTATAACTCTGACGAGTTTTATGGCCGAGCTTCTGTCCCAATTCGAGGTGTGCTCCTTTTGTTTTTCGTACCAATTGAGTGGACCTACAGTTTTATGCCGGCTCCGAAGGGCGAATGCATTTTTTTTGAGAAGCTTTTTCATGGCAGAAATACTCTCGGAGGGTATGCCGCCCACTGCCGAGAGGTGACCGCTGCTCTTAAAAAACCCAATAATTGGATTTTTACTAATTAGAAAATTTTTTTTGGTGTTTGCTGGGACTGGGGTTTGAACCCGAGACCTCTGGTATAGTAGGCGAGCACTCTATCCACTGCACCACTGCGGCCACCATACCACAGACATACCAATTGTGATTTAAATAATTTATTTACAGATCTTAAAAAAACTGGTCACCAATAGGTTAATTCATGACCGTTAATGGGTTAAGATTCCAAATATTACTGGTTTTAGTGTAGATACAACTAATATGATTGAAATATATTGATCTAAGAATTAAGTGAAAAAATTTGGTTAAAAATGGGTTAATGCGTGGTCGTTAAGGGGTTAAAATTCTTGGGATTTACTATTTTAGTATCGATATACCGATTCTGATTCAAGAAAATTAAACTCGAAACTGAAATAAAAAACATAGGTCACCAACGGGTTAACTCATGGCCGTCAATGGGTTAAGATGCTATAGATTAACAACTTTAGTGCAGATAAAGCGATTCTTATGTAAAAAAGTTGATTTCAGAATTTTGAGCGTCCTCATATATATAAGTGGCCCCAGTGTGCGTCTAGACGATTTTGCCGAATCCAACATAGGTCGCCAGCTACCTAGGGAGCCAGCATCACTGTCCACCTGATTTTCCCAACGCAGTGGAGGTCTCCCCTTTCTTCTGCGTTCAGCGGGTTTCGACAGAAATACTTTCTTGGCCGGAGCTTCTTCGTTCATTCTCACGACATGACCTGCCCAGCGGAGCCGCTGAATCTTTATTCGCTGAACAATATCGACGTCTGCGTACAGCTCATTGTTAAATCTCCGTCGATACTCGCCCTCGGCAACGCGCAAAGGTCCATAAATCCTCCGAAGAAATTTCCTCTCGAATACTCCAAGCGCCATCTCATCTGCTTTTGATATAGTCCATGCTTCTGCGCCGTACATGAGGACTGGAACGATGAGTGTCCTGTAGAGTGTGATTGTGGTTCGTCGAGAGAGTACTTTACTTTTCAATTGCCTACCTAGTCCAAAGTAGCATTTATTGGCAAGAGTGATTCTTCGTTGGATTTCAGTGCAGACATTATTTTTGGTGTTAATGCTGGATCCCAAATAGACGAAGTCCTTAACAGTTTCGAATTTGTAGCTATCAACATTGACGTGGCTGCCAAGGCGTGCTGTTTCTTTGTGTGATGATGGGAGGTACTTCGTCTTGTCCTCGTTTACCGCCAAACCCATTTTCTTAGCCTCTTTATCCAGCTTGGAGAAGGCAGAACATACGGCGCGCGTGTTAGTGCCAATGATGTCGATGTCATCGGCGTACGCCCGCAGTTGAACACTCTTGTGGTATAAGATGCTTCCTGCACGGTGAAGTTCTGCAGCTCGTATTATCTTTTCCAGCATCAAATTGAAGAAGTGACACGAAAGGGAGTCACCTTGTCTGAAACCTCGTTTGGTCTCGAACGGCTCGGAGAGGTCCTTCCCAATTCTGACGGTGCTGGTGGTGTTAGTCAGCGTCATTTGGCATAGCCGTATAAGTTTAGCAGGGAAACCAAATTCAGACATTGCGGCATATAGGCAATTCCTATTCGTGCTATCAAAAGCGGCTTTAAAATCGACAAAAAGGTGGTGTGTGTCGGTTCCTTTTTCATGAGTTTTTTCCAGGATTTGGCGTATTGTGAAGATCTGGTCGATGGTAGATTTACCAGGTCTGAAGCCACACTGATAAGGTCCAATCAGCTTGTTGACGGTGGGCTTCAGTCTTTCGCACAATACACTTGCTAAGACCTTATATGCGATATTCAGAAGGCTTATCCCACGATAATTGGCGCGTACTGTGGAGTCTCCTTTTTTATGGATTGGGCAGAGCACACTTAAGTTCCAATCGTCGGGAATGCGCTCGTCCGACCATATTCTGCATAGGAGTTGATGCATGCTCCTTATCAACTCTTCCCCGCCATGTTTGAATAGCTCGGCTGGCAAGCCGTCAGCTCCCGGGGCTTTGTTATTTTTAAGCCGAGACATTGCTATTCGCACTTCGTCATGATCGGGTGGTGGAACATTCCTACCATCATCTGCTATTGGGGATTCGGGTCGAACATCTTCTCCTTCCACAATTTCACTGTCGCCGTTATCTAGCAGGGATGAGAAGTGATCCCTCCACAACTTAAGTACACTCTGGACATCAGTTACCAGATCGCCGTTATCATTCCGGCAGGAATTTGTTCCGGTCTTGAAACCTTCAGTCATCCGCCTAACTTTTTAATAAAATTTCGAACATCATTCCTACCCGCCAGCATCTCAAGCTCTTCACACTCGCGTCTTTCGGCCTCCCTTTTCTTCATTCGACAAAGGCGCCTCTCCTCCCTCTTAGCCCTCCGATAGTGCTCCCATACGCTTCGTGTTGCGCCCGCACGCAATGTAGCCCTGTAGGCGGCGTTCTTTCTTTCCGTCGTGGCATTCCTTATCGTACCAGGTGTTTTTTCTGTGGGCTCGCTGGTATCCAATAGTTTCCTCAGCGGCGGTACGAAGTGAACGAGCAATGCGCTCCCATTCCTCGGATACATCGTTTGGTGGAGAGTTGCTCTCAGAGAGCAGGAATGAGAGCCGGGTGGAGTATTCGTTGGCTGTCTGCGTCATGTGCAGTCTCTCGACTTCAAACTTTCCTTGCTTCCCTGTTGGCACATTCTTTGCTGCACAGAGGCGAGTGCGTACCTTGGCCGCCACAAGATAATGGTCCGAGTCGATATTGGGACTACGGATTGTGCGCACGTCTAGGATGCTGGAGCTGTGTCTGCAGTCGATCATGACGTGATCGATCTGATTTCGCGTTTTTCGATCAGGTGACAGCCATGTGGCTTGGTGTATTTTTTGTGCTGGAATCTGGTACTGCTAATGACCATGTTTCAGGACCCGGCGAAATCGATCAGCCTCGTTCCATTAGGGGTAGTTACGTCGTGGAGACTGAATTTTCCGGCTGTGCCACCAAAGATACCTTCCTTGCCCACCCTGGCATTAAAATCGCCAAGCACGATCTTTTTATCGCGGCGGGGGCAGCGGTCGTAGATTTGTTCTAACAGCTCATAGAAGGAGTCTTTGGTCGCATCGTCCTTCTCTTCCGTCGGGGCGTGGGCACAGATGAGCGATATGTTGAAATGCTTCGCTTTGATGCGGATGGCGGCTAGACGCTCGTTCACTGGCGTGAAAGACAGTACTCGGCGGGTGAGTTTCTTTCCCACCAAAAAACCAACACCAAATATGTGCTCCTCTGCATGGCCACTGTGGTATATGACGCAAGACCCGATTTTTTTTGAGTCATGCCCCGTCCATCGCACTTCCTGAATAGCGGTGATGTCTGCTTTTACTTTTTCGAGGACATCAACCAGCTGGGTAGCGGCACCTTCCCTATTAAGGGTCCGGACGTTCCAGGTGCATACCCTCAAATCATAGTCCTTTAAACGTTTGCCATGGTCGTCATCAAAAAGAGGTGGTCTCATCCGAGGCATTGCTGGATTTTTCATTGGATAGGATTTTTTACGTGGTGGGTCCCAAGCCCGACGCACAACCTGCACTGCAGGAGTAGTACATTTTATGTAATCTTAAAAGTCGTTCCGAGTTAAAAACATCAAAAAAGTGTCAGTGAATTAATGTTTTTGTGAAAAATAGAAGAATGAGTGCAAATATGAAAAAGTTAAGCGGCCCAGGAAACAAAAAACGTGCAGCCGAGAAAGTGCAGAAAGACAAAGATTTACTGTCGAAAATCCCTAAACTTTATTGTTTTTTTTTCACACTCCTCGAAAACAAAATGACTCCGTTGTTGATCATAACCAAAAAGGTAAAAATGCATAAGTCAATTGATCGACAGCTAGGTTAGCCCAGGTAGATTCTGGGCCAGAAAGCCAGATTTCGCTACCTGGGAGGCACCCTACTGTCAAAAATTGTGAGTTTAGTTTCAGGACGAAACATTTTCACTATAAAATTGTTTTTCAGATTCGTATGATGAACTGCAATTTAACGATATTGCGAAATCTGTGCCACCTAATAATGAGGGTTTAAGATCAGATCATTTTGAAGGGTAGGAAATGGAAAAAAATGTGGTACCTATATAAGAATCGAATCAAACTTTTTCAATCCGTAAAATATATCAGTAATGAAATTTCACCACACGAAGGCAAGTACGGTTTTTTTGGAAATATTGGGGCGCGGCTTGATTTGTTTGCCCAGGGCGCTTCTAGAGGTAAATCCGCCCCTGGCTTCTATCAGTAGGCCAATATGTTGGCTGACCAAATAATGTCTGGGTCATTGCTTAAAATTGCTTTGAATAGGTTTCTTCCCTTTGGTGTTATCAGTCTGGAACACCAAAATGTATGTTTAGCGTTATAATCACCCGCTTCAAGAAACCATGGGCCCAACTTGTAAAGAATTCAGTAAATTGGGATTCTGTTATATTTAAACGGGGAGGACAGTATATTGCAGTTACAGTGAGCCCACCAGAGCTATCTTCTATGTGTACTGAAGTTGAGTGTATGTAATTCCTGCAATAATCTCCCAGTAGATGATGCTTAATCCGTTTTCTAATAAGTATTCCGGTTCCACATCTGGCTTTACCTTCGGGGTGCTTGGTGTCGTAGAACGCAAAGCCGTCAATACTAAAATTATTAAAGGCCGTCAAATTTGTTTCAGAGATTAGCATTATGTCTATCTGCTGTCTTTCTAGAAATATTTGGAGTTCGAGTTCGTTCCGTTATTTAGCAAAAAATGTTTGCCACGGTTACATGACGTTCGAGGCATGCGTTTGAACAATATAGGGTGCCGATTTGACTTCAAATCAAGGGATTAGGATAATCGTTTCAAAAAAATGTATAAATAATGTAACTTCATTAAACCTCTTCTACCAGAAATAAGGTCTTAAGCAAATGAATCCTTAATCCTCGATAATTAAGGTGTGTCACTTAGTTAGTTGATTTACAATATAGAGCAGGGCACATATAGGGATCTTAATTGTGATGCCTAGGGCGGTTCTCCAAATATGGGTAAAACGTGGACCCGAATGTCCCCGGAATATTTCTCAGCGATATTGGTATCAAATGAAAGATATTCAGCAGGGATTTTACATAGATATGAACTCATTATGATTCCTAGGTCAGGTCACCAGATATGGGTCAAAACGCAGACCTGGATGACCCCGGAATATTTTTCAGAGAAATTGGTATCAAATGAAAGGTGTTGAGCAGGGGTTTCACATAGAGATCAACTCATTATTATTCCTAGGACAGGTCCCCATACTTAAAATTCTAAATTTTCACTACTATTATAGCTTAAACAGAATCAGCGTCGGACGAATTTTCATCGCCCGGCAAATATTCGTCGGAATAGACTTTTTTCTAATTTGGACGCTATCGCCTGTCAAATAAATTATTTGGAACTTGATAAAAACATGTAACAAAACAAAAATATACATTTCTTGATGTGGAAAAAAATTAAAATATGGACAGAAGAGAAGAGTCAATGAAAGAAGTAAGGAAACATAGTAATTATAAAAATATGCATATGGCCAAAATCGCGGTCTGTTAAGTTACAATCAGATGCACTTTTCAGTATAAACTACTACAAAAAGAGATGGCTTTGGCCACTTTCAATATTTTTAGCATATGCATCTTAAAGTGCACTTCTGAAGTAACATTTTCTATAGATATGAAAATTTTTGTAGGACTTCTTATTTAAGAGTTATGGACCACTTTGTAAGGTCTGTTACACTTTTTGGAAGTAGGTTTCGAGGTTACTTCACATTATTGAAAAAGTCTGCTCTCCTGTCAGATTAATTTCAACATGTAGTATATCATTTTAAAGGTGTAACTAGCATGTAATAAATGAAAAATAAATTACGCTGAAAACAATTTTTTTGTGCTTTTTATACACATAACTGCTCGGTATGTTACGTCACACAAAAAAAACTGTTACGTTACACGTGCTATTTGCCCTTAGGTAAGAGGTGTTTTGGAGCATTTAATAAAGCTTTGACTGTTGTATTTCTTAGTAAATAACCTAAATTCAGTTGTCTCAGGGTCATGGATCCAAAAATTTGCAAAGAATGAGCAAGAAATTCGAAGGAACCAAAAACTCATTTATTATTAATCTCATTGAATTCATAGACACAAATAGCAATATATAAAGTTATTAAATTGAAATATCATATCCTTGTTTGGAAGTGTTAAAAGTGAACATTTTCCCATCAGTCACTTGAATTTGATGAACTGATGCTATATCACGGATATTTTTTGCATTGTTGAAAACTGCATTTATATTCAAAATGTGATTTTTTGGTTTTCTTTCGGTATTTTTGCACACATGTAAGAATCGCTCCACGCCGTCTTTCAACGAGATTTTGCAGTTTTGCAATCGGCATTTCGTCATCGGCTTCTTTCATCTTCTTTCGCTGTTCATTCTGGGCAGCTGCACGTTTCTTTTTAAAATCATCAAATTTGTTTGATCTTTTAAGTTTTTCCAAAGAGCGTATATGGATAAGAGAGTGCAGTCTGTGAAACTTCACACTAGATGTCACATTTCGCGCGATATTGGACCCGCGAAAATTTGTTACTCATTTAAAAAAAATTAGTGAAAATTTTTGCGGATCTCATCTCTAGTGTGGAGTTTCAGCAGACTGCACCCTCTTATCCATATACGCTCTTTGGTTTTTCGATGAAATTCTGGTTTATTTGAGCCCTGCTCAGCTTTTACTAAACATCAAACAAATTTCTGGGTTAGTCGAAGTAAAAAGACTGTTGCGTTACACATACCTTTTGCTCTGAACAAAGAGATAACTACAAACTCTACTAATGTAATGGTTTATATGGAAAATAGACTGGAAATACTCGAAGAAAAAGGTTTTTTTCGGTTAGTTAACGGGCCAGATTTTGCAGTCAAAATTTTTTTTTCAAACTGGGAAAACAGTTCAAAGACCAAAAAAAATTGTTTAGAAATGTCTATTTAATATATACAACATATCTAAAAAGTAGAATGGTGTTTTTATACTCAGCTGTACTAGTACACAGAGTATTATAGTTTTAATCACATAACGGTGGATTGTAACAGAATGAAATAATCGAGATAGATATAGACTTATATATATCAAAATGATCAGGATGAAAAGAGAAATCGATTGAGCCATGTCCGTCCGTCCGTCCGTCCGTCCGTCCGTCCGTCTGTCCGTCCGTCCGTCCGTCTGTAAACACTCTAACTCGCGCAAAAATTGAGATATTTTGATGAAATTTGAAATGCAAATTGGTATCGAGACTGGGACGGTTGGTATTGAAAATGGACGAAATCGGACCATGACCACGCCCACTTTTCCTATATAGAAAAAATCGGAAATTTGGTATCTCAGCCACTAATATAGCTAGAGCGATGAAATTTTACCCACGTGTTAAGCTCAGGCCCCTAAGAAGAAATCTGATGAAATTTTAGAAAATGGGCGGTGCCACGCCCACTTACTAAGGGTCAAACATTGAGGGTTTTATAAGCCATAACTCAGAAACCATTGAAGATATATCAATGAAATTTGGCACGCGTGATATACTTACTTAGGCAAATATTTGGACGAAAAATTTCCAAAATCGTTTGACGACCACGTCCACTTTTATATATGGGTCTTATAAAGTTACCTAATAAAAACATTTTAAGCTATATCTCTGTCAAATATAAAGATATGTCATTAAAATTTTATGGCAGGAGTCTAACTACGAACATAAAACAAAAGCAGGAATATACGAGATTTCTGACCCCATAACTCGGCAAATAATTTATATATAATGACGAAACTTGGTGTGTACACTTTTATTACTTGTGGTAATACATGTTCAAAATTTTAGAGAAATCGGTTGACGGCCACGCCCACTTTTATATATGGGTATTATAAAGTGACCCAATAAAAACATTTTAAGTGATATCTTTGTCAAATGTAAAGATAATTAATTGAAATTTTGTGGTATGATTCCTACAGTAGACCGGAAACAAAAAATAGAAAAAGTTTGGAAAATGGGCGTGGCACCGCCTCCTTTTAGACAAAGGAATCTACGAGATTTCGGAGCCCATAACTCGACAAATAATTGAGATATTATGATGAAACTTGGTTTATACACTTTTATAACTTGTATTAATAGACACGCAAAAATTTATTGAAATCGGTTTATGACCACGCCTACTTTTTAGCAAAGATATTTCTGGAACACGCTTTGGAAATTTGTAACGTGACATCTTTGTAACTGGAAGTCATAAAGGAATGAAATTTTGCACAAAGAATAATATTCATATGCTTAGTTGGATGACTGATAAAAATTTTGAAAATGGGCGTGGCTACGTCCACTTTATGCAGCACTCGCTTTATATAAAATCCATCAAACGCAAACAAACAATGAAAACATACAGCTGAGTATCTAATGTTCGATTCCACTCGAACTTAGACTGCCTTACTTGTTTTCGTTTCTTTTTAAAAAATCTTTAAGTAAAACCATCTGTTGTTATCTTTTTTTATTTTGATATTATTGTGTGAAAAAAGATACCTAGCTATACTTTGGAAGTTATACAGATTTTTTCTAATCCTATTGTCAAATTTTTTAGGCATTCTCAAAATATATAACACAAATATTTAACCGCTCATCAAAGGATACAGCGAAAATAATTGTTTCTACCTGTTTTTTTTTTTTTTTTTTGTCATCATATTTGTTTTTATTGAATCTTTCTTGCTTAGAAAATAACAATTTCGCAAATCTTACAAACTAATACAATAAATTATTTTTTGCCAATGCTACAAATAATAAAGTTGGCAAAGAGTCTTTTTACATATACACATATGGCATGTATCTTAACCCTCTAAAAGGCAAACTGTCAAATTTAGGAAAACCAAAACCACGTAACTTTTCCTAGTATATTTAGAGCCCCCTCAATTAATACAAGTATTCTGAAAATAATTTTTATTACTTATCCTTGATCCAGGACGAAAATAATGAAAGAGTGCCTCAGGGCACTCTTGGCGGTTAAGGCCAAAAAACATTAGGATTTTCAAATTACTTTTTTCTCTTTATTACTTCAAGTTTAGTGTCAATTCTTTTGATGGTAAGCGGTAAAACAGTTTTTGGCATAAGAATTACACAAATGAATTTGACATTTAGCACAAATACACTGTGTTTGTGATTTTTTACATAATTTGCACCACCTTTTTCCAGTTTTTTTGTCGAGCCAATCTGGCCAGTGGTCAATGCCATCGTAACGGACATCATTAATAGGATGCGCGGCTTTTATACCAACTGTGGAACATGTAGCTTTGGGTTTTTCTTCCGTAGTTCTAGGTTGAGGACGTATATGATTAGTTCCGCGTGTTTTGGTATATGACACCAGACCGGCAGCAATCTCTTCACGAAATTGTGGTAGCTGCAACAACTTTTCATCTTCAATCGAGACATTGCTAGAATCGTTGCATTTTTCGGCATGTATGCGTCGATACAAAATGTAGGCATTTGTTGCTGCCATGTCTATGAAATGGTAAAATAATCGAGTCATGGCATCACGTGTTTTTGCTCGAATGTGGTAACGGCCCATTATTCCATCCATTAAATCTACACCTCCCATATGGCTGTTGTATTCACGTATTATATTTGGGCAATCAATTTCAACATATTCCCGTTTTTTGCGATCGTAGCGTGATGCCTTTGCCAATTCCAAATTGGGATATGTCCTCATAAATGGATTAATACCGACGTAAGTAGAAACCAAGCGAACACACTTATTATCTTTCCACAAAACGTTGGCGATGTCAACTCCAAATGCAGATCCTAAAAATTCTGTGGAGTAACCCCTTGGTTCTTTTGTGATGGAAACGTCCGTAGGTAATTTACAGTTCGGAATCCGATTGACTCGCACTGTGCCTAGGCTGTATATTCCCCTTGCACGTAGATAAACTAACAATGGTAACGATGTATAAAAGTTATCAAAATATATAATATGATGCACAAAGTTTGTAACCGTTTGTGTCAAACGCACAACAACATTCGAGGTTGCACCAAGATCTGGTGTACCAGGTAAAATAACATTATCACCTGCGCCGTTATAAACTTCAAATCGATAAGCGTAGCCGAAAGAGTCGCACAAAACAAATAACTTGATTCCCCATTTGTGGGGCTTATTTGGCATATATTGCCGAAGATGATGTCTAATTTTGGTACTGCACATTTGCTCGTCAATACAAAGTCGTGCATGTTTCGGGACGGAGTCAAACTGTTTGTTAAGTGCGTTGGCCAAATTACGAACCCGAAACAATGGATCATATCCGGGTTGTCCTTTCGTAGCTCGATCGCTTTCATCTCGGAAAGACAAAAACCTTTTAATGGATTCAAATCGTTTGCGACTCATGGTATTCTGGATTGGTGCGAAAGCATTCCGACCCCAATAGCTATCCAAGTTTGGGTAACGATAAATGGACATATATATAAGAATGCCTATATAATTGTAGAGCTCATCAACATCTGTTTTGAACTGAGTATTGATGTTTTGGGTAAGAGCTGCTCGATTGGTTTCTATAACCATCATTTGAACTATTTCTTCGGTGAAGAAATAGCAGAAAATTTCCGTTGGCGTCTTCAGCTCTTTGATTTCAACTGGCAGTGAAGAATTTCCTCGAAAAGCTACATTATTCACATGCAATTGCATAGACCGTCGTTTCCATTGAATTTTCGAAAACTCACTTGCATCTTTCTTTATTGATTCTAAACCTGGAATAAAATCAGTTTTACCATAAGTATTGCAAATTAGTTATAGTCGACTTTACTTTCGCCAAAGAAACCTCCGGCTGACGGTTCATTAATTGGTCCGCTGGCATCTATCGTGGGTATTGGAGACCGAGTCCTTTTTCTGTGGTTATTGGTGGATAATGAGCTCAAATGATGATTCAGTGTCGATGATGCTGAAGGCATGCCAGTTGATGTCGAACTTATATTCAGTGATACGTTCCCTACCTCAGCAATAAAAATATCGCTATCGTCAAGGTTTTGAATGCATTGAGAAATACACCTGTCATCTTCGGGGCTAATTTCGTCAGGAATATAACTGGGATCGTCATCAGAGCCGCTAAAATCCGCCTCCTCGTCACTTTCAATGGAATCCATAATCTCTAGTAGCTGCTCCTCAGTCAAAGTTGAGAGTTTTATACGTTTTTGATCTCTGTATGCCATTTCTGATTATTTTAACTAAATAATTATATAAAAAAAATTCAAATAGTAATGCCTATATAAAATAACGCATATTAAGTAAATTTACACCAGAACCGGCAAGAGTGCCCTTAGGCACTCTTCGGTTTTTCGATTCTAATTTCACGATTTGATTTTTTTAATAATCAGTAAGCACACAAAATTCAAGTATAATATTATACCTTTTAGTTCAAAAAATTTCACTTCGATAGAATTGCACGAACTTCAAATATTTCACTTCAAATAAGCACAAATTAATTTTTACAACTATTGGTACTCACTGCCGTACTGCTCACACTGACTGTTCGACATAAACTAAAGCGATTGTAGGAAAGCTTTGGAGTCTTCAACAAGATTGTACCTAAATGTGTAATGACGGGTACCGTTATATATTTTATTGAAAAAAATTTAATTTTTCACAATAATTTCGAAATAAACGTAACAGTGCCCTGAGGCACTCTTACCGGTTAGAGGGTTAACCTAGGAGTGTAATATTAACCTAGTTGTGTAATGGAGTTTTATCTTGGTCTAGGTCACTGTTATTATTTATTTATTTATTTATTATTATTATTATTTTATTTCAATTTTTTTTTTTTTTTCAAAAGTGGATTAAACTGTTTAAGTTTTCATTTACATTTATATGTACATTGTACAGCCATAGCATGGTGGTCGTAGAGGTGTTTGTCTTCGCGCGGGCTGGCGCGATGAACAACAGGGACTAGGTGCGTTCATCGCGGTGGCCGTTGGTCGGACGCTTCGGCGATGTTTATTGTATTTTACGTTATTTCCACTAGCCTGTACTATGAACGCCAGGGACTAGGTGCCGTTCATCGCGATGGCCATTGGTCGGTCGCTTCGGCGACGTTTATTGTATTTTTCGGTATTTACGCTAGCCCGTGCGATGAACAACAGGGACTAGGTGCGTTCACCGCGGTGGCCGTTGGTCGGACGCTTCGGCGATGTTTATTGTATTTTACGTTATTTCCACTAGCCTGTACTATGAACGCCAGGGACTAGGTGCCGTTCATCGCGATGGCCATTGGTCGGTCGCTTCGGCGACGTTTATTGTATTGTTCGGTATTTACGCTAGCCCGTGCGATGAACAACAGAGACTAGGTGCGTTCATCGCGGTGGCCGTTGGTCGGACGCTTCGGCGACGTTTATTGTATTTTACGTTATTTCCACTAACCTGTACTATGAACGCCAGGGACTAGGTGCCGTTCATCGCGATGGCCATTGGTCGATTCGGCGACGTTCATCATTATCTTTACTTTACGTTACTTTCCAGATATTGGTCTAACAGAATATGACCTTATGCACAATTGAGGTTTACATCCTTTCTCTTTAACCGCCTAGGATAGTTTTGCTTCAGGAGACTTTTTGCTAATGAATTAGGATTTTTGGCTAATCTTTTTGCATAATTTGTTTGCATTTTCTCTATCTCTTCGGTCACCGTATTTATCTCTAGGTTATTATGTATAATTGAATTTTTTACATACCAAGGAGCTTTGCATATTGTTCTTAATATATTGGACTGTAGCCTTTGAATTCTCTCTACGCTAGATTTCGATGCTGAGCCCCATAGTTGTATTCCATACATCCAAATTGGTTTCAAAACCATATTAAATATTAATATCTTATTATCTAATCCCAGTCTGGAACTTGGACCAATTAACCATTGCAGCTGACTCATTTTCAACTTGGATTGCATAATCTTTTTGTCAATGTGATTTTTCCAAGTCATTCTTCTATCCAGTGTGACTCCAAGGTACGTAACGAAGTCTTTCTGAGTTATTATTTTCCCATTTATTGAGACTGGTGGACATGTGTCTTTCTTCAGGCTAAAAGTTACTGGTACACATTTAGATTCGTTGACCTTAATTCTCCACGTAGTAAGCAATTCCTCTAAAGTTTTTATATGTCTCTGCAATTGGATAGTAGCAGTTATGGGATTTGCGTGCACACTTAGTATAGCCGTATCATCTGCGAAGGTCGACGTGACAAGTCTCGCGTTCGTTGGCAGATCGCTTGTGTAAATTAAGTATAATACAGGCCCTAGAACACTACCTTGTGGAACTCCAGCAGAAATTGGATGACTTTCGGTTGTAAAACTTTTGTGCCTTACCCGAAATTTTCTACCTGTTAAAAAGCTTTCTAAGATCCCGCACAGATTATATGGAAGTGTTTGTTTTATTTTATACAAGAGCCCTTCTAGCCATACTTTATCGAAGGCTTGTGCCACATCTAGGAATAGTGCGGTGCAATATCGTTTGGTTTCAAAAGTTGACCTTATTTCTGAAACAATTCTATGCACTTGTTCTATCGTACCGTGCTGCTCACTAAATCCGAACTGGTGACTTGGTATGGTTTCGTGTAGTTCTAAGATGGGCTGAATTTTTCTCAGCAATAATTTTTCGAATAGTTTGGAAAAGATAGAGATTAAGCTTATTGGCCTGTAGGAGGGTACTATTGTCGGGTCTTTGCCTGGTTTTGAGATCATGATAATTTCAGATAGTTTCCATGGATTAGGAAAGTGACATAATCGGAGCATACTATTGAAGATGTATAGTAGTTGCTTAATAGCTGCTATGGGAAGCGCTTTTAACATTTCACCCGTTATTCTGTCATACCCCGGTGCTTTCTTATTCTCTATGTCTTTGGATATAGTTTTATTTAAGTCATCTAGTTTAAATCCAAGTGGGATTGCTGGTAATTGTGGAGTATTTTCTTGGAGAACATTTTGGCCTTCATTTGGAGGTCACTTCGAGCAAATTCACCATTTTAAATTCGTATTGGAGGATCCTGCTGAACCGGCCGTTTTAGATATTTGAGAGAGCGCCACAAGGAATAATCTGTACCAGATGTGGCCGTGAGGGAATTAATTCTATTTTGAAATTTTGTTTCCCTTTTCTCCTCTAGGAGCATTTGGAGCTCTTCCGTGCATTTTTTTAGCTCGCTTTTCAGAGTTGGAGATCGCAACCTTTGCCAGTCTCTCCTAAGTTGCCTTTTCTTGGAAACTGGCTCAATGATATCGTTTTCATTGAAAGAACTAAAGCTTTGCTGCTGGGTTGTATTAGGACGTAAGGGCTTTGAAACCTTTGCTGCCACTTGCAGTAAGTTTGTGAAGTCAATTATCGCATATTCCACTTCGGCGGCTGATTTAAGGCTCACATTTGGATTAATATGCGAACTTATAAATTTTCTGTACTTCAGCCAATTCGTAAATCTATTAGTTAAGCTTGGGTTCAGTTCGTTTAAAGTTGGAAAGGTTTTAATAGATATGACGCAAAGAGAGTGATCAGATGATAGGTCAAAAAGTGATTCTATCTGAAGTATTTCAAGATCGAGGCCGCGAGTTACCCCAAAATCTATGAGGTCGGGGGTTTTGCTCCTATCAGTGGGCCAATATGTTGGCTGTCCGGTTGATGTAATGTCAAGACCATTGCTTTGGATTGCTTTGAACAAGTTTCTTCCTTTTGGTGTTATTAGCCTAGATCCCCAAAAAGTATGTTTAGCATTGTAATCACCTGCTGCTAGAAATCTCTTGCCTAACTTGGAGAAGTATTCAGTGAATTGGTATTCTGTTATATTAAAACGGGGAGGGCAGTATATTGCAGATACAGTTAATCCGCCAGAACTATCATCTACGTACACTGATGTTGAGTGTTTATACTCTTTGCAATATTCTTCTAGAACGTGATGCTTAATCCTCTTTTTTATAAGTATACCGGTTCCACCTCTAGCTTTTCCTTCAGGGTGCTTGGTATTATAAAACATATACCCATCAATATTAAAATTATTAAACACAGTCAGATGGGTTTCAGACACTAACATTATGTCAATTTGGTGACTTTCTAGGAAAACATGGAGTTCATTGCGATGTTGGCCTATGCCGTTAGCATTCCAGAAACCTATATTGAAACAATTCATGGTCTTGACAAAATTGTTTGAAGTAGGAGATTTTGATTCCTAATCAAGTCTTGCATCATGTTTTGCATTGACTTCATATGGTCCTGCATCATATGAACAAAGCTATTTAGAGTGTTTTCGAGTGATGTTGTTGGATTGGAATCGTCTTGGATTTCGGTCTGTTGTGTGCCTCTTAAGACTTGAGCGTATGAGTACGTTCCCAGATTTCTCTGCGGGGCTGTATTAATAGTTAGTTTTAGCACATTTTGAGGTTGTGGGACAGGTACAGTTTTAGGTTTTTTGCTACCTTTCTCTTTTAATGAAATGTATACTGGGCAACCCCTATAATTAGCAGTGTGATTTTGACCGCAGTTACTGCACTTCTTATTTTCTGGGTTTGCATTAGGTTTCTCGCACTCTTTGGAGCTGTGAAAATTTCCGCAAATTACACATACGCTAAGTAATGTGCAATATCGTTTCGTATGCCCGAACTCCTGACAATTATGGCATTGTACGGGGCCCATACGTTTATGCGGTTCTTCCACAGAGATTCTTCGGTGTAGAAGATAACGCAATTTATAAATTGGGTGTACTTCTCCCTTCTTTAAGAGCTGGAAGTCTGGCTCGATTTCAACCCTGAACATCGGTTGCGGTATGTTGGCTTTATTTTTGATATTGTAAACATATCTGACTTTAAAGCCTTCCTCGTTTAATGCAGTCTCTATTTCTGCCGGGCTTACGGAATTTTCTATTCCGTTTAGTACAACTAGCTTGTCAGCTGATAGCTGATAGGTATAGAAATTTTTCTTCCTGTTTTCAAAGTCTTTAGTTATTTTGCGGAAATAATCCTCACTATAAGTTTGAATTTTAACTTCCTGTATATTGCCTTTGTTTATAGGTACGACATGGAAGTTTTTAGGACCTACTAGCTCAACCAGTTTGCTTACTAATGTATTAGAGGTTTGTTCTCGCAAGTAAATTGGAGGGGGCTTGGAACTCTTTTGTGGCTTTTCCACTTGAATATTTTAAGATTCAGCGAGCACACTGAATCTGTTGTCGCCCAATGTTATTTTCGGTGCCTCTTTTGTTGCCACTGCTGGCAGGTCACCTTTGATTAATTTGGAGGGATTCGATTTCCCATTCTTTTCTGGGGTTCGCTTTCTTTTTATACGGATATAGCGATCCAAGCCAGTTTGCACTTGTATTTTCTTGGCGTTTTTATCTGCCATTTTTATGGTATCGCCAGCTTTATTTTGAGCTCCAGCTACGGAAGTACTTGCTAGAGGCTCTGTGAATTGAGGGCAAGTAAGTTGGACACTCGGATAACAGGACCGTGCCCTTTGTTCAATTGCCGTTTTTTCTTTTCCGGCTTTTTCATTTATATCAAACGATTTAAATGTGAAATACGCATTGCGCACGCGATCGTTTGAAGAAGTGCCTGGGGCACTCATATGCATATGTACATATGTATTTTATTTTATTTAGTTAATTTTATTTATTTATTTTCTTTTATTTTTATTTAATTTAATTTTATTTGTGTTAATTTATTTTATTAAATTTTCTTATATTATATATATGTGAATTTTTTTTTTTTTATATGTATATAACTGTTTTCGCATTTATACAGTTTTTATAGAAAGTAGAAAACTGCCACAAAGATTTTATTAATAGTAATACAAATATTAACTCTGAAGGCTCCGCCACCTCTCTTCGTTTAGTGCAGACATTTCTGAAAATTGCAATGGACGACGCCCACGAGCTGAAGACTTGTGGGCCGCATTTTCTTCTTCCGCCGAATAATTTTCGTCGTTTTAGCTGTTTCATTCATCGTTTTCGAATATTATATCGTTTTGAAGCCAGCTCTTATTTTGAGTTTTGAAAATGCCAATTGATCTTCTCGACTTCTGCCATTTTACATTAACGTTAACTCAAAATAATCTAATTTTGTTTTCCAAATATTTTTTGTGCTTATCAGAGATATTCGATTCTCCACTTTTGTTAACAACAAAACTAAAAATTAGCTCCTTTTTTCGTGTTTGCTATTCCCATCCAGCCAAATTTCCATTAGATCACAATTCCTGAAGCGTAAGTTGCCTGCAAAAAAACGAAATTTCTAAAAACTTTGCACCTCTTTGCAAAATATTATTGGCTTGTCGTCTGCGCCATATATCATTGTAGTTCGGGGCGATATTTGTTCGTTTAACACTTTTAAACATTTTTAATTATATAATTTAATATAATTGTAAAAAAATAATTATTTTGAGATTATGACATTTTTACATTTTTTCTCATCACCAAACCTTGTGTCGTATGTTTCACTATTAACAATTAAAATACTTACCATGGTCATTAATATACATAATATAAATATTTTAAATACTTTTTAATTTTCACTTTATAAGGATTCAAAGAGGCAACTAAATCACACCAAGAGTATAGGTTTTAAACCGCAATAAAAAAACATTGAACTTTGGCCCTTCATAGAATTATATTTAACTGACATTTGCAAATAAAAAGTGTTGTTTACGTACTTTTCCAATGTTTACTAACAGATTTAATCAACAATTGTGGAATTGCAAGTTTTCAATTTTGGCCAGAAAATGTAGTTCGCGAGACCATAGTGCATAGGTACCCTGCAGTCAAATCAGGCATTTATCTTTTTTCCATATTAGCAACTGGTATTTTTAAGACGGTGATGGTCTAGGATATGGCAATTGCCAGTATCCACACCAGAGTCACAGTCTAGTGACTAGTCAGTATACACTCCAGCATCATTCCAATTCTCACTAGTCAGTATAGATATCAGAACTATACCAGGTTACTGACTAGCTTTACATGCTACTCCAATGAAAATAAAAATTGCAAAATAAAGTTTCTAATACATTTATTTAGTTATAAGAATATGATGTTTAAATTAAAGAATTCAGCACATTAGATTGTGATCTTGCATATTAAATATATAGGTAAACTAGCTGACCCGGCAAACTTCGTTCTGCCCAAAATAGATTTTTTTATTAATTTCATTTCAAAAATTGTTATTACACCGGTATTATTTTTAATTGAAAACTAACGATTTTTCACTACTTCATTGTGTATACAACTTCAAAAATATATAATTTAAGTATTCAGTTTAAGGCTGCACGATACACAACATTTTAAGTTTTCTGTTCCGGATATTTATTTTCACTGAGTATTGGCTATTTTAACTAAGTAAGTAAGAGTATTGATATAGTATACCTCCATAATGGTTTTCAGGCCTCTCCTCCAACCCTTTTAGATATATTCAGCCTCAAAAGTTTAGTACGTATGGGAGGTGCAATGCCGCATTATTCGATAAATCTTTTTTTCAGAGACATAACTGTTATAAGAAATATTCAAAAAAATTGCCTCATAACAATTAAAAAATTCAAAAATCTTTTTCTTTCATTTCTTAAGAGTTATTTCAAACCGAAAAAAAAATATTCTACAGTCGTAACTATTATGTTTGAAAAATATTTTTTTCTGTTGCTCATAACGATTATGTTCAGATTTTTATTTTTTCAATTGCCTCATAACTGTTATTCATGAGAAAAAAATTTTTCCGTTGCTCGTAACTTTTATTTTAAAATTTTTTCCGTTGCCTCATAACTTCTACATTTCAAATTTTTTTATTTTTTCGTTATATTGCGAGTATTATTTTGCAGAATATGTTTCTTTTTTTGGTTATAGGACTTTATTTTTCGGTGAATAATATGAGATACATATGTACGTGAATGTACGATTAGATGGCTTAGTGTGGTAGGAATTTGTTATCCATGCTAAAGATCTTCGGTTGTGATTTTTAAAAACAGCGTTTACTCCTCGCAAGTGATTTTTATACTCAGCTGTACTAGTACACAGAGTATTATAGTTTTGATTTCCTAACGGTGGATTGTAACAGAATGAAATAATCGAGATAGATATAGACTTATATATATCAAAATGATCAGGGTGAAAAGAGAAATCGATTGAGCCATGTCCGTCCGTCTGTCCGTCTGTCCGTCTGTCCGTCTGTCCGTCTGTCCGTCTGTCCGTCTGTGAGCACGATAACTCGCGCAAAAATTGAGATATTTTGATGAAATTTGAAATGTAAGTTGGTATCAAGACAGGAACGGATGGTATTGAAAATGGGCGAAATCGGACCATGACCACGCCCACCTCCCCTATATAGTAAAAATCGGAAATTTTGTATCTCGGTCACTAATAGTGCTAGAGTGATAAAATTTCACACACGTATTGAGCTCAGGCCCTTATGAAGAAATATGGTGAAATTTTGGAAAATGGGCGGTGCCACGCCCACTAATTAAGGGGCAAACATTGAAAGTTTTATGAGTCATAACTCAGAAACCGTTGAAGATATATCGATGAAATTTGGTAGGCGTGATATACTTACTTAGGCAAATGTTTGGACGAAAAATTGCCAAAATCGGTTGACGACCACGCCCACTTTTATATATGGGTATTATAAAGTGACCTAATAAAAGCATTTTAAGCGATATCTCTGTCAAATATAAAGATATATCATTGAAATTTTATGGAAGGTGTCCAACTATGGACATAAAACAAAAAATACAAAAATTTTGGAAAATGGGCGTGGCACCGCCTCCTTTTAGAAGCAGGAATATACGAGATTTCTGAGCCCATAACTCGACAAATAATCGATATATTATGACGAAACTTGGTCTATACACTTTCACTGCTTGTAGTAATACATGTTCGAAATTTTAGCGAAATCGGTTGACGACCACGCCCACTTTTATATATGGGTATCATAAAGTGGCCTAATAAAAACATTTTAAGCGATATCTTTGTCAAATATAAAGATAATTCATTGAAATTTTGTGGCATGAGTTCTACAATAGATCGGAAACAAAAAATAGAAAAATTTCGAAAAATGGGCGTGGCACCGCCTCTTTTCAGACAAAGGAATCAACGAGATTTCAGAGCCCACAACTCGACAAATAATTGAGATATTATGACGAAACTTGGTTTATACACTTTTATAACTTGTGTTAATAGACAGGCAAAAATTTATTGAAATCGGTTTATGACCACGCCTACTTTTTAACAAAGATATTTGTGGAACACCCTTTGGGAATTTGTAACAAGACTTCTTTGTAACTAGAAGTCATAAAGGAATGAAATTTTGCACAAAGAATAATATTCATATGCTTAGTTGGATGAATGATAAAAATGTTGAAAATGGGCGTGGCTACTCCCACTTTATACGGCACTCGCTTTATATAAAATACACCCTATATCGAACAAACGCAAACAAACAATGAAAGCATACAGCTGAGTATCTAATGTTCGATTCCACTCGAACTTAGGCTTCCTTACTTGTTAGATAAGCGTTCGTGTAAATCATATATGTACACCCCAGTGCAAAAATGCGTTATATTATTTTCTAGCGCAAAAACGAACTTTCGTACAAACAAAAGACGCGAAAACTCGAAGCAGAAAAACATGCCGACAAAGCTTTTTAGTTCGTTTTTGCCCTTTTATCTTAGGGGATCAAAGGAACTAAAAATTTTATCGGCATGCTTTTGCGCTTCGAGTTTTCGCGTCTTTTGTTTGTACGAAAGTTCGTTTTTGCGCTAGAAAATAATATAACGCATTTTTGCACTGGGGTGTGCATATGGAACACAGAAAAGTTCCCCTACTTTCCTTCCCCTTCAGTAGAAGTCCTTAAAATCCTTATAACTCGGAGTATATTTGCGTAAATCAATGATATTTGGTAAATGGGCCACTACATCGAGCTTAGACAACTTTGGAAAACTGTGCGTTCTCACCCATCTGGCTTTTTAGCTAAGGAAAGTGAAAAAAGATTGAGATAGGGATAGGGATAGTTAAAGATTGAGGGTGGAGAGAGAGGGAATAGGAAAGGGAAAGAGAGAGAAAGAGGGAAAACTGAAGCTTGGTGGAAGATGGAAGATCATAAATTAATTCGATTTTAATTTAGGTTTCGAATGGATTTCGGTTGGATTTTTATTTTGGTGTATTGCCAATTTTACTTTAAATATTTTATAATTTAAAAAAAATATATTGAATTTTCTTCCGCGGAAGACTTCGCGGGTATGGATTAGTCAATAAATATAATAGAACGTTATATGTATGTACATAAGAGTGCGTTTAATTTGTATGAAGAAATTAAAAGTTCATAAAAAGACTGTATCGCCCCTCAATCGGTAGTAGCATGGTTAAAGATATCACACATAAATTTTGGTCCCAATTGATCATGGTTTAGTGGAGTGTCACAGGGGTAAAACATGTAAGTTCTATGGCCATCTGAAATTTGACCCCCGTGAAAGACCACTAAACCTTTATCGCACTCTAATGTACATACATATCAACGCTTCCGGACAATATCGTGCTAAGTCTGACTACCACAATGATTTGTTTTCTTATTGCTATCGATTTTTATCACGAGATAATAATAATAATAATAATAATAATAATAATAATAATAAGGCAGGACGTTGTGGTAGCGCACTACCCTCAAGTGGCCCTTGCGAATATTTACGAGTATAATTTATACTCTTACTTAAACCTATAGTACTAAAAAAAAAACACTAATGACACTTATGATAATAATAAATGTTTATGACTGCGCTTATTTTATAAGTCTGATGTTGTTCTTATAAACTCAATACACTGTCTTTTAAAATTTTTAATATTTGTTTCCATTTTTATATCTATTGGTAACTGGTTAAACATTCTCAGTCCCTTATAGAATATGGAATTTTGTGCTGCTGCTCTCTTATGCATCGCTAACCTAAAATCTCTATCATTTCTCAGAGAGTAGGTTTGCGTATCTCCCACATACGTAATACTATCGGTCATGTATAACGGTGCCATGCTATATTTTATTTTAAAAACAAATATATATGTATTTAAACTTAGCCTTTGTTCTACTGATAACCATTTCAATGTTCGCAGCATGTAATTTACACTCGTATATCTATTGCACTTTAATATTATTCTCATTGCTTTATTTTGTAGTTTTTGCAGTCTTTCTATTGCACCTTGGTTACAACAATTGAATAGAATCGTCGAACAATATTCAAAATGAGGCTTAATAATAACATTATACACTTTAATTGAGGTCATTATATTGATTTTGGATCTTATTCTCCGAAAGAAACCAATCTTTTTACCGATTTTTTTGCACACATAGTCAATCTGAGTTTTAAATTTAAGATTCTTGTCTATGAATACTCCTAGGTATTTGAAGTTTTCTACACTTTCGATTCTTTCATTATTAATCACTATTTCTGCACTCGAATTTATATTTATTTCCATTATTTTTGTTTTGCTTTCATTTAATTTTAATTTATTCATTTTTAACCATTTATTCACGTTTTCTATATCATATAGAATTTTTGTTTTACACTCCTCATAACTATTTCCTTCAGTGTATATTAACGTATCATCTGCGTAGAGTACTATTTTACTATGTTCTATTATTTTTTCTAAGTCATTTATATATATAATGAATAATAGTGCACCCAACACTGATCCTTGCGGTACTCCTGTATGCACTTCAATGTATTCAGATACGCTATTATTAACTTTTGTTCTTTGCGCCCTTCCCTCGAGGTATGTTCTAAACCACTTTAGTTCTTTGTCCCGTATTCCATACATAAAAAGTTTGTCTAGGAGAATCTTTCGGTCTATTGTTTCAAAAGCTCTTTTGAAGTCTAAGAATATCGCCATTCTTTTCATACTTCTATCGCCTTTTTTCCATTCATTAATTACATAGTTTATGGTTGTCTCACATGAATGATTCTTTCTAAAACCCGATTGATACTTGCAAAACATAATGTTTTTTTCAAAGAATTGTTGAAGCTGATCTTTTACTACGGTTTCAAGGACCTTTTCTAAAGTTCGTAGGGTATTCACTGGCCTAAATTCTTCACATTTTTGCGTATTTTTTATTTTTTCAACCGGGATTACCATAGAATCTTTCCACGTCTCGGGAAATTCACCGAACTGCAATGACTTGTTTATTATATTCGTCATGAACGGGCCTATCAATTTCCATTGATCTAATAAAAGTTTAGGACTTATTCTGTGATAGTCTGATTTATTCTTCATTCTTTTAATAATTCTAATAAGATCATTTGAAGTCACTTCCTGGAATATGAATCTATTGTGTCCTGGTTCGATATTATTTATATATCGCACATAATCAATACTATCTCTTATATTATTTACACTCTTGACAAAATATTCATTGAACTTGGATGCAATCTCCTGGCTATCCATATATTCTACATTATTAAAAACCACTGTACTTATGCTATTTTTATTCTTCTTCAACACTAGATTTTTTATTTCTCTCCACATTTCTTTCTGATCATTTGCGTTGTTTATTTTATTATTTATGTAGTAGTTTTTTGCTTTCTTTATTTTTATTTTGTATTGATCACTTATTTTTTTATACTCTTCCCAACTCTCTCTTGTATTAATGTATTTAGCTCTTTTATACATTACTGTTTTTTTTCTTTTGATTTCTCCCAAACGATTCGTGTACCACTTATTAGTGCTATTTTTACCATTTGCTGATATTTTCTTAACATTATTCTGCACAGTTTCGGCTAAAATTTTTTCTAAAGCTTCGGCATTATTTTTTAAACATATATTATTGTCGTATCCAGTTTTCATCCTTATTAGCTGTTTAGAAAACCGTTCACTACTGTACCGAAATATTTCTCTTTCTTTAATTTCTTTTTCGCGTTTTTTTATTGCACAGGTTTTACTTATTTCTATAGCTTCATGGTCCGCTATTTTTAAATCTTCCTTTACCGCCGCGGTTACGTCAACATTTGAGATTACATAATCGATTAATGTTTTTGATGTTTTGGTCACTCTAGTAAATTGATTCACTTTTTGTTCCATCCCGTTGTCGTGTATAATATTTTCAAACTCTTTCTTATATGAAGTGTTTTTTGTCCAATCTATATTAAAATCTCCTGCCACTATAATATCCATATTTAGTTCACCTAATTCCTCAAAATGGATTTTGCAAAAATCACAGAATTCCTTTTCTGATGTGCTTGGAGATCTATAAGCTGCAACTAGAATTAATTGTGAATTATTTATGTCACACTTGCATACTAATACCCAGAATTTCTGTGGCACTACCCATTCAAAAATTTTCTTAAGCTTCCACTTCTTTTTTAAATACACTATTACTCCTCCGGTTCTTGATGAGTTGGATTTGCAGTTAACATGATTATATGATTCAATTTCACATTCATTGTCTTCAACATCATCAGTTACATGTGTCTCTGACAATATTATGAAGTCAAAGTTATTTTTTTCCGCTATTATTTCAATTTCATTAAAGTTATTTAACAGACCTTGAATATTTGTGTATATCCCGTTTATTTTATTTGATTGCTAATATCCGATTCTTTTCTTTTTTAATTCTACTTTATTCAAATATACTGGGCAATCTTTATTGTGTGTTTCATGATTTTCATCCAATCCCAACTTTAATCTTTCATTCGCACGTTTGCAGTTAAGGCATTTTTTTATGAAATCTTTTTTTACACTCCCGGCTCCTATGGTTACCATGACACTTCATACACGCATCTTCATTTTTACAGTCATCAGCTTTATGATTATACCCGCTACATTTGAAACATCTCATTACCGCAATATCATCAAATACCCTACACCTTTCCCATCCGATATTTAATTTTTTTGCCGCTAACACTTTTATAAAACTATCCGGATCTGCCTCAATCGTTACATTGTAAAATACTTGCGCGTTCTTTTTAACTTCATACATTTTTACTAGTTTTAAATCCCCATTTTCTAATATTTTATTCTGTCGCTTGAGCTTATCTATTACACTCTTTTCGTCCAATTTGCACATAATATTTGTGATCATAAATCTTGGTTTTATCGCGTTTGGTATTTTTATTTCATATTTATTTTGCAATGTTTTTTCAACAGCATTTTTTATTTTTTCACGTTCACTATTATTTTCACTTTCAATTATAATCACTCCGCTTTTTTTCCCATGGATATTCACAATATTTAAATCAACCGGGTCAACATTCTTATTTAAATCTTCCCTTGTTTTTTCTATATTTTGCTTATTTAATGGCTTAATTATTAATGGCAACTCTTTTCTTAATTCTTTCACTTCTCCTTGTTTGACAGCTTCCGCAAAGGAGGTTTTTGGTTTGTTTTTGTTTTCGGTTATAGTTTTTTTTATTTCGCTACATATTTTTTCATTTTCCTTAGTGTTATCTTCAATTGTTTTTGTAATTTTTTCCCCAAATTCTTTAAAACTATCGCAGTATTTTTGCATTCTTTTCATTTCAATTAGATTTTTTTCCTGATTTTTTTGCATTTCATTTAATCTCCCCATATATTCTTTTTCGACCGACACGATTAGACTCTTAAATTCATTTTCGCTTTTTTTTAACGACGTGTCAAACTCATGGCGATATTCTTTTAAACGGTTAGCACTTTCAGCAATTTTTTCACGCATATCTTGCATCACCGAATCAACATTTACAATGTATTCACTACAGTCATCACACATATATTTGACCATTTGCACAGTGTTAATAACATTCAAAGCATATTGGTCCAGTCCCGAGCATTTGGCTGCTGTATGGTATATTTTTCCACACACTCCTACACATCTTATACCGGTTTCGCCGCGGATAACTAATTTGCATTTATTACACGACATTGTTTGTGTAGCAAATTTCCCGCTTTTTTATGAAAAAATGTATGTATGTACGTATGTATATGTATAACTTTATGTTTTTTATTTGTTTTCATTAAAAATTAATTTGAGTCACTATCTCAATTCGAAATTTTTTCTTTTCGCACTTTAGTTTGAGTCACTATCTCAAGTTTTACATGATTTCAGCAATATTTTGATTTATATCACTGATTTTTATCACAATTCTTTAGCAGCAGAATAAGAACACAACCGTTTTCAGTGTTGCCGATCGATTTTTATCACGAGATCGATTATTTTATTTTCGAAAAATCGTTTGCGCGGAAAAAAATCCTACGGCTTATTCTAAGTAACTTTGTATATGAAACCATGGGCCTAAACCGATTTCTAATCAGCATTTTTTAATTTTAGTTAGGATATATTTACAGCTAGTACCAATTGAAACATTCTAGCTTCGGGGTTGGGAATAAAATAAATATACTGTATTACATAGTGGATGGTGCTATATACACTAGATACCGAAAGATGAAGTCCTATGAGCAAAAAAAGGAACCAATTCCACAAAATAATACTCACAATACAACGTAAAAATCAAAAATCTGAAATAGAGATTAGCTATAAGCAAGAGAAAAAATTTATTTTCATGAATAACTGTTATGAGACAACGGAAAAAATAAAAATTTCAAAATAAACGTTATGAGCAACGGAAAAAAATTTTTCTGATGAATAACAGTTATGAGGCAATTGAAAAAATAAAAATCTGAATATAATCGTTATGAGCAACAGAAAAATTTTTCTTTCCCATAATAACTTTTAAATGTAAGGGAAAAATTTTTTCATTGAAATCTGCCCAACGTTTTTGATTTCAAAAAATTCAATAAGAGTTATTTTTCGTCTCTGCTTTTTTTTTGGTGAACATGGTATTGATATCGTATATCTGCATAGTGCCGCATTATTCGATAAATCTTTTTTTTTTTTTGGTGAACATGGTATTGATATCGTATATCTGCATAGTGATTTCTATGTACATGCCATGAACGCTTTTAGGGATATTTAGCCTTAAAAATTAAGAACGCATGGGAGGTGACACCCCCCCCCCCCCTTTTCCAAAAACTACTGTTTTTTTTTTCCATAAGCATGCTATTGATATCGTTAATCTCCTGATCAATGTTCAGGTCCCAACCTTAAACGCTTTTATAGATATTCAGCTTGAAAACTTAAGTTTGTATGGGAGGTGCCATGCCCCCTTTTCCGATAACCCTCACTTTTATGCGTGGGAATGCATTTTATATCATTTAGCTCTATACCAATTTTCAGCTCCCTACCTGGAACTCCTTTAGAGATAATCAGCTTGAAAAATTAAGATTATATGGCAGGTGTCACGTCCCCTTTTCCGATAACCTACACTTTTATGCGCAAAAATTGTTTTGGTATCATATAGCTCTGTACCAATTTCCAGCTCCCTGACTTAAATCCTTTTAAAGATATTCAGCTTAAAAATTTAAGTGTTGTTGGGACGTGCCACGCCCCCTTTTCGTATAACTCCTATTATTTTGCGTTAATATGGAATTGTTATCAATTTCCAAGTCCCTAGCGTAAACAATTTTAGAGATATTCAGCATGAAAAATTAAGTTTGTATGTGAGGTGCCACGCCCCTTTTTCCGATAACCCCCACTTTTATGCGTGGGAGTGGTTTTAATATCATTTAGCTCTATACCAATTTTCAGCTCCCTACCTTGAACTGTTTTAGAGATAATCAGCTTTAAAAATTAAGGTTTTATGGGAAGTGCCACGCCCCCTTTTCTGATAACCCCCCCTTTTCTGAGTGAGGAGGGTTTTGATATCACCTACGTCTATACCAATTTTCAGCTCCCTACCTTGAACTCTTTTAGAAATAATCAGTTTTAAAAATTAAGTTTGTATGGGAGGTGCCACGCCCCCTTTTCTAATAACCCTCACTTTTCTGAGTGAGAAGGGTTTTGATATCACCTACCTCTATACCAATTTTCAGCTCCCTACCTTAAACTCTTTTAGAGATAATCTGCTTTAAAAATTAAGGTTGTATGGGATGTGCCACGCCCCGTTTTCTGATAACCCCCACTTTTCTGAGTGAGAAGGGTTTTGATATCACCTACCTCTATAACAATTTTCAGCTCCATACCTTGAACTGTTTTAGAGATAATCAGCTTTAAAAATTAAGGTTGTATGGGAGGTGCTACGCCCCCTTTTCTGATAGCCCCCACTTTTCTGAATAAGAAGGGTTTTGATATCACCTACCTCTATACCAAATTTTCAGCTCCCTACCTTAAATCGTTTTAGAGATAATCAGCTTTAAAAATTAAGGTTGTATGGGATGTGCCACGCCCCGTTTTCTGATAACCCTCACTTTTCTGAGTGAGAAGGGTTTTAATATCACCTACGTCTATACCAATTTTCAGCTCCCTACCTTGAACTTTTTTAGAGATAATCAGCTTTAAAAATTAAGGTTGTATGGGAGGTGCCACGCCCCCTTTTCTGATAACCCCCACTTTTCTGAGAGAGAAGTGTTTTGATATCACCTACTTCTATACCAATTTTCAGCTCCCTACCTTGAACTGTTTTAGAGATAATCAGCTTTAAAAATTAAGGTTGTATGGGAGGTGCCACGCCCCCTTTTCTGATAACCCCCACTTTTCTGAGAGAGAAGGGTTTTGATATCACCTACCTCTATATCAATTTTCAGCTCCCTACCTTGAACTGTTTTAGAGATAATCAGCTTTAAAAATTAAGGTTGTATGGGAGGTGCCACGCCCCCCTAACATTTTTTAATTTTTTCTTTGACTAAACCTTCGCGGGGTAACAACAAACAAACCCCCCTAAGGAAGTATTTGATTTGGTTCAGCCGTTTTGAAGTTTTAGCGTTACAATTAAATACCAAATCATTTTTTAAACGGTTTTATTTAGCTCACCCCGTTTGTTTTATTTATTATTTATTCTTGGGTCAAATTTAGTAATTCAAATTTCACCCTCTTCCTGTCAACCGATTAATCTGAAATTTTGTACGCATGTATAACCCCGATGGCAATGCAATATTATGAAAAAACAAGTAAGGAAGCCTAAGTTCGAGTGGAATCGAACATTAGATACTCATCTGTATGCTTTCATTGTTTGTTTGCGTTTGATGGAATCACGGTGTATTTTATATAAAGTGAGTGCTGCATAAAGTGGGCGTAGCCGCGCCCATTTTCAAAATTTTTATCACTCATCCAACTAAGCATATGAATATTATTCTTTGTGCAACATTTCATTCCTTTATGACTTCTAGTTACAAAGATGTCACGTTACAAATTCGCAAAGGGTTTTCCAGAAATATGTTTGATAAAAAGTAGGCGTGGTCATAAACCGATTTCGATAATTTTTTGCGTGTCTATTAACACAAGTTATAAAAGTGTATAAACCAAGTTTCGTCATAATATCCCAATTATTTGTCGAGTTATTGGCTCCGAAATCTCGTATATTCCTTTGTCTAAAAAGGGGCGGTGCCACGCCCATTTTCCAAATTTTTCTATTTTTTGTTTCCGGTCTATTGTGGAACTCATGTCACAAAATTTGAATGAATTATCTTTATATTTGACAAAGATATCGCTTAAAATATTTTTATTAGGCCACTTTATAATACCCATATATAAAAGTGGGCGTGGTCGTCAACCGATTTCGCTAAAATTTTGAACATGTATTACCATAAGTAATAAAAGTGCACACACCAAGTTTCGTCATTATATATAAATTATTTGTCGAGTTATGGGCTCAGAAATCTCGTATATTCCTGCTTCTAAAAAGAGGCGGTGCCACGCCCATTTTCCAAAATTTTTGTGGTTTTCGTTTTATATCCGCAGTTGGACTCCAGCCATAAAATTTCAATGATATGTCTTTATATTTGACAGAGATATCGCTTTAAATGTTTTTATTAGGCCCCTTTATAGTTCCCAAAATAAAAGTGGGCGTGGTCGTTAACCGATTTTGGCAATTTTTCGTCGAAACATTTGCCTAAGTAAGTATACCACGCGTACCAAATTTCATCGATATATCTTCAACGGTTTATGAGTTATGACATATAAAACTTTCAATGTTTGACCCTTAATAAGTGGGCGTGGCACTGCCCATTTTCCAAAATTTTTATGTTATTTGTTTTATGCCCATAGTTGGACTCATGCGACAAAATTTCAGTGACAGATCTTTATATTTGACAGAGATATGGCTTAAAATGTTTTTATTAGGTCACTTTATAATACATATATATAAAAGTGGGCGTGGCCGTCAACCGATTTTAACTATTTTCCGTCCAAATGTTTGTCTAAGTAAGTAAATCACGCGCACCAAATTTCATCGATATATCTTCAATAGTTTCTGAGTTATGACATATAAAGCTTTCAATGTTTGACCCTTAATAAGTGGGCGTGGCACCGCCCATTTTCCAAAATCTCATCAAATTTCTTCATAGGGGCCTGAGCTCAACACGTGGGTAAAATTTCATCGCTCCAGCTATATTAGGGACTGAGATACCAAATTTCCGATTTTTTCTATATAGGAAAAGTGGGCGTGGTCATGGTCCGATTTCGCCCATTTTCAATACCAACCGTCCAAGTCTCGATACCAACTTGCATTCCAAATTTCATCAAAATATCTCAATTTTTGCGCGAGTTAGAGTGTTTACAGACGGACAGACGGACGGACAGACGGACGGACAGACGGACGGACGGACATGGCTCAATCGATTTCTCTTTTCACCCTGATCATTTTGATATATATAAGTCTATATCTATCTCGATTATTTCATTCTGTTACAATCCACCGTTATGTGATTAAAACTATAATACTCTGTGTACTAGTACAGCTGAGTATAAAAATTCCGATAGGTGGCGCGTGGGTCGCTATATTTACAAAAATCGCATTTATGGTCCGATTTGGCTGAAATTCGGAACATGTATTACTACCTTGAAAAGAAATATTTTCTTAAAAAAAAAATTCCGCTAGGTGGCGCGTGGGTCGCTATATTTACAAAAATCGCATTTATGGTCCGATTTGGCTGAAATTCGGAACATGTATTACTACCTTGAAAGGAAATATTCTCCTAAAAAAAACTTCCGATAGGTGGCGCGTGGGTCGCTATATTTACAAAAATCGCATTTCTGGTCCGATTTGGCTGAAATTCGGAACATGTATTACTACCTTGAAAAGAAATATTGTGGATCACGCGGTCGTATACTTAGGTGTGAAACTGTTTGAAGAAGGTCAAGCCTACGTGGCTCTTAGTAGAGTAAGAACTTTGCAGGGACTACGTATAGAGGCGTTGGACTGCAATAAACTAACGGGCAAGAAACCTTGCAATAATGAAGCACTAAATGAATTAAGCAGAATGCGAAATAAAAACTAAAAACTAGAAAATAAAAATAGGTAAAAAAACTTTTTAAGTTAAACGGTTTTATGTTATACATACATTGCAATGTTTAAGATAAATGTACTAAAAACCAAAAAATAATAAAATAGATACAGTCGTGGGAATTATAAACATTTGCATAGACTAGACTAAAATAAAACCGTGGGGCACGTCAATTGTCTACAATCGTTGATTAAAATGTTTGTTTTGTAATGTTACACTCATTGTGTATGGAGAACAGTGACTTGACTCTGGGATGTGTGTAAAACAGGTCGAACAGCTGTGCTCAGCTGATTTTGAAGTTGTAGTTTTTGCCCAATTACGATTGTGAATGCAATATAAGTTGCTCTTCTTCTTTCTGTTTTGTAGGTTGTTGATTTTACATTCTTGCACATGTTATTCGTGGAATAGCTGGCGTTTACGCTATCACCGGGAATTGCGTTTTAGGAACTCAGCCTTAAATTCTTTTCGGAATTATGAATTGGTTTTTTCAATTCCCAATTCCGGAATTCCGTTTCTGTCTTGATTGCTACGACCTTGTCATTATGGTCCCTTTTCTAACAACAACCACATCCGGCCGCCATACCAATCTGTAACCCCGGAAGTCGCCGCCATACCAATCTGTCCCCGATTTTGAAATTTTTCGATGACTTATCGTCTTTTTTTTTATCGAATTTCGACTATGCAACCCAGAGCCATTTCACTGTATGCTATACACTATGGTTACACTATAATTAGGCAGTTGTTCAACCGACAACGATGGACGTGTGATAAGTAGGGCTAGAATGTGGAAAAAAGCTAGCAAGCTCGATTATAAGCGAGTTTTAGGGTTTCATAGTGGTGAGCGAGTAGTACTTTTATCATATGTAAAGACAAACTACGAGCAGTGAAACGATTCCTCGTGTGAATGTCCAACGATAAACTAGTTGAAACATCTATTTTATTAACATGGAGTGTATAACTATTGGAATTTCCATGAGCAAGAAAATAGTAAGTAATTTCCTCACCGTCTGCGGGCCAACTGCCTAACGACGAATTAAACGATTCTTCTATCGCACATTAAGTCGATAATTTGTAGACAATTGACGTGCCCCCCGGTTTTATTTTAGTCTAGTCTATGCAAATGTTTATAATTCCCACGACTGTATCTATTTTATTATTTTTTGGTTTTTAGTACATTTATCTTAAACATTGCAATGTATGTATAACATAAAACCGTTTAACTTATAAGGTTTTTTTACCTATTTTTAATATATATATAGATTAACATTAATAATAATAATACAATGGCGCTATTATAACTCTGATGAGTTTTATGGCCGAGCTTCTCTCCCAATTCGAGGTGTGCTACTTTTTGTTTTTCCTACTAATTGGGTGGAACTACAGTTTTATACCGGCTCCGAACGGCGAATGCATTTTTTGTGAGAAGCTTTTTCATGGCAGAAATAATTGTATTTTTACTAATTAGAAAATTTTTTTTTGGTGTTTGCTCGGACTGGTGTTTGAACCCGAGACCTCTGGCATAGCAGGCAAGCACTCTACCAACTGCACCACAGCGGCCACTCTAAATTAACATTAATTCATTTAAAAAAATATGTATGTTGAACATATGTATCTATACTAATCTATACTAATTATATAAAATTGATTGTATGGAAAATGAATGTAACGCGATAACTCAAAAAGTACTGGACCGATTTTAATAATTCTTTTTTTAAACTGTCCTTTTTTTTCTCGGATATAGTTTTTATTGTATCATTCTTAAAGAATATGACAATTTTTATAAAATCTTAACCTAGTATACAATGACGCTATTCGTTGCCACTGCTTCAAATAACATTTGGATGAAAAGCAATTTTATTTGACATAAAATAAATAATTATGAATACATTTAATATGTGTATCGGAATATTTTTGTTTTTTTTTAGAATATGTTCATATGTATGTATGTATGTAATTTTATTTCATATTCGTTCATTATGTTATTCATTTTCATTATTTACATATGTATTCTTGCCGTTGGAATGGAATGGAATTCCAAGCAGCTGATTGTATAGTATTAAAAGTTCGTACGGCCTGACAGGACAGGCTTATCGATGACCCAATCGAGTGTTGCATTAGGAAGTGCTGTTGCAGTTTCGTACTGGAAGGAATTCCAATAAGCTGCGTGTATGAACTTGGGAATTTTTACGGACTAATGGGATAGGCTCGTCCGGAACACAATCATATATATGTTATACATGTGTATTAATAAATTCTGTTGTAGCTTTCTGAATGGAAGGAATTTCAGTAAGCTGCTTTTTATAATTTATTATTATTATTATTATTATTATTATTATTATTATTATTATTATTATTATTATTATTATTATTATTATTATTATTATTATTATTATTATTATTATTATTATTATTATTATTTTATGTGAATTTAAATGAGCTATTGGCCATTTTTTAATGAAGAAAAATTGAAAAAATTTTTTTGGTAGAAGTTATGGATCCATTTCGGAGATCACCACATCCCCTCATCAGACTTCTTCAAGCGGCCTCAACCGAGAATCGAACTTTAGTCGTTCGATTGGTAGTCCATTGTCTATACCATTGAGCTACCACCGCCGTCAGCTTTGTTTCGCTTAAATTTCAATTTTCCTTCCATTACAATCCACATACCAACAACAGTAGCTTAATGACACTCTGCCTTTGCTACCTAGTATGTTGGTGCGATTGTGCGTTTGGTTTGTACAAAGTTCTAAAGCTATTAACAAGCAAAGCTTTTTGTACAGGCAATGCTTGTTATTGTTTTCAGACTTTTTTGTTTTTCGGCAGGCTCTCCGATATACATATTTATGTTTGTATTTATATGGCCGTTTTAATTCTAATAATTATTTTATGTGAATTTAAATGAGCTATTGGCCATTTTTTAATGAAGAAAAATTGAAAAAATTTTTTGGTAGAAGTTGAGGCCGCTTGAAGAAGTCTGATGAGGGGATGTGGTGATCTCCGAAATGGTTCCATAACTTCTACCAAAAAATTTTTTCAATTTTTCTTCATTAAAAAATGGCCAATAGCTCATTTAAATTCACATAAAATAATTATTAGAATTAAAACGGCCATATAAATACAAACATATTATTATTATTATTATTATTATTATTATTATTATTATTATTATTATTATTATTATTATTATTATTATTATTATTATTATTATTATTATTATTATTATTATTATTATTATTATTATTATTATTATTATTATTATTATTATTATTATTATTATTATTATTATTATTATTATTATTATTATTATTATTATTATTATTATTATTATTATTATTATTATTATTATTATTATTATTATTATTATTATTATTATTATTATTATTATTATTATTATTATTATTATTATTATTATTATTATTATTATTATTATTATTATTATTATTATTATTATTATTATTATTATTATTATTATTATTATTATTATTATTATTATTATTATTATTATTATTATTATTATTATTATTATTATTATTATTATTATTATTATTATTATTATTATTTTTATTATTATTATTATTATTATTATTATTATTATTATTATTATTATTATTATTATTATTATTATTATTATTATTATTATTATTATTATTATTATTATTATTATTATTATTATTATTATTATTATTATTATTATTATTATTATTATTATTATTATTATTATTATTATTATTATTATTATTATTATTATTATTATTATTATTATTATTATTATTATTATTTTTATTATTATTATTATTATTATTATTATTATTATTATTATTATTATTATTATTATTATTATTATTATTATTATTATTATTATTATTATTATTATTATTATTATTATTTTTATTATTATTATTATTATTATTATTATTATTATTATTATTATTATTATTATTATTATTATTATTATTATTATTATTATTATTATTATTATTATTATTATTATTATTATTATTATTATTATTATTATTATTATTATTATTATTATTATTATTATTATTATTATTATTATTATTATTATTATTATTATTATTATTATTATTATTATTATTATTATTATTATTATTATTATTATTATTATTATTATTATTATTATTATTATTATTATTTTTATTATTATTATTATTATTATTATTATTATTATTATTATTATTATTATTATTATTATTATTATTATTATTATTTTTATTATTATTATTATTATTATTATTATTATTATTATTATTATTATTATTATTATTATTATTATTATTATTATTATTATTATTATTATTATTATTATTATTATTATTATTATTATTATTATTATTATTATTATTATTATTATTATTATTATTATTATTATTATTATTATTATTATTATTATTATTATTATTATTATTATTATTATTATTATTATTATTATTATTATTATTATTATTATTATTATTATTATTATTATTATTATTATTATTATTATTATTATTATTATTATTATTATTATTATTATTATTATTATTATTATTATTATTATTATTATTATTGTTATTATTATTATTATTATTATTATTATTATTATTATTATTATTATTATTATTATTATTATTATTATTATTATTATTATTATTATTATTATTATTATTATTATTATTATTATTATTATTATTATTATTATTATTATTATTATTATTATTATTATTATTATTATTATTATTATTATTATTATTATTATTATTATTATTATTATTATTATTATTATTATTATTATTATTATTATTATTATTATTATTATTATTATTATTATTATTATTATTATTATTATTATTATTATTATTATTATTATTATTATTATTATTATTATTATTATTATTATTATTATTATTATTATTATTATTATTATTATTATTATTATTATTATTATTATTATTATTATTATTATTATTATTATTATTATTATTATTATTATTATTATTATTATTATTATTATTATTATTATTATTATTATTATTATTATTATTATTATTATTATTATTATTATTATTATTATTATTATTATTATTATTATTATTATTATTATTATTATTATTATTATTATTATTATTATTATTATTATTATTATTATTATTATTATTATTATTATTATTATTATTATTATTATTATTATTATTATTATTATTATTATTATTATTATTATTATTATTATTATTATTATTATTATTATTATTATTATTATTATTATTATTATTATTATTATTATTATTATTTTTATTATTATTATTATTATTATTATTATTATTATTATTATTATTATTATTATTATTATTATTATTATTATTATTATTATTATTATTATTTTTATTATTATTATTATTATTATTATTATTATTATTATTATTATTATTATTATTATTATTATTATTATTATTATTATTATTATTATTATTATTATTATTATTATTATTATTTTTATTATTATTATTATTATTATTATTATTATTATTATTATTATTATTATTATTATTATTATTATTATTATTATTATTATTATTATTATTATTATTATTATTATTATTATTATTATTATTATTATTATTATTATTATTATTATTATTATTATTATTATTATTATTATTATTATTATTATTATTATTATTATTATTATTATTATTATTATTATTATTATTATTATTATTATTATTATTATTATTATTATTATTATTATTATTATTATTATTATTATTATTATTATTATTATTATTATTATTATTATTATTATTATTATTATTATTATTATTATTATTATTATTATTATTATTATTATTATTATTATTATTATTATTATTATTATTATTATTATTATTATTATTATTATTATTATTATTATTATTATTATTATTATTATTATTATTATTATTATTATTATTATTATTATTATTATTATTATTATTATTATTATTATTATTATTATTATTATTATTATTATTATTATAATTATTATTATTATTATTATTATTATTATTATTATTATTATTATTATTATTATTATTATTATTATTATTATTATTATTATTATTATTATTATTATTATTATAATTATTATTATTATTATTATTATTATTATTATTATTATTATTATTATTATTATTATTATTATTATTATTATTATTATTATTATTATTATTATTATTATTATTATTATTATTATTATTATAATTATTATTATTATTATTATTATTATTATTATTATTATTATTATTATTATTATTATTATTATTATTATTATTATTATTATTATTATTATTATTATTATTATTATTATTATTATTATTATTATTATTATTATTATTATTATTATTATTATTATTATTATTATTATTATTATTATTATTATTATTATTATTATTATTATTATTATTATTATTATTATTATTATTATTATTATTATTATTATTATTATTATTATTATTATTATTATTATTATTATTATTATTATTATTATTATTATTATTATTATTATTATTATTATTATTATTATTATTATTATTATTATTATTATTATTATTATTATTATTATTATTATTATTATTATTATTATTATTATTATTATTATTATTATTATTATTATTATTATTATTATTATGTGCTGTGGTGCAGTGGGTAGAGTGCTCGCCTGCTATGCCAGAGGTCTCGGGTTCAAACCACGGTCCGAGCCAAACAAATTTTTCTAATTAGTAAAAATCCAATTATTGGGTTTTTTAAGAGCAGCGGTCACCTCTCGGCAGTGGGCGGCATACCCTCCGAGAGTATTTCTGCCATGAAAAAGCTTCTCACAAAAAATGCATTCGCCGTTCGGAGCCGGCATAAAACTATTATTTTTATTATTATTATTATTATTATTATTATTATTATTATTATTATTATTATTATTATTATTTTTATTATTATTATTATTTTTATTATTATTATTATTATTATTATTATTATTATTATTATTATTATTATTATTATTATTATTATTATTATTATTATTATATATTATTATTATTATTATTATTATTATAATA
>OY482675.1:13575185-13576872 GCA_960531455.1 Urophora cardui | reverse complement strand
TCTACCAAAAAATTTTTTCAATTTTTCTTCATTAAAAAATGGCCAATAGCTCATTTAAATTCACATAAAATAATTATTAGAATTAAAACGGCCATATAAATACAAACATAAATATGTATATCGGAGAGCCTGCCGAAAAACAAAAAAGTCTGAAAACAATAACAAGCATTGCCTGTACAAAAGCTTTGCTTGTTAATAGCTTTAGAACTTTGTACAAACCAAACGCACAATCGCACCAACATACTAGGTAGCAAAGGCAGAGTGTCATTAAGCTACTGTTGTTGGTATGTGGATTGTAATGGAAGGAAAATTGAAATTTAAGCGAAACAAAGCTGACGGCGGTGGTAGCTCAATGGTATAGACAATGGACTACCAATCGAACGACTTAAGTTCGATTCTCGGTTGAGGCCGCTTGAAGAAGTCTGATGAGGGGATGTGGTGATCTCCGAAATGGATCCATAACTTCTACCAAAAAATTTTTTAAATTTTTCTTCATTAAAAAATGGCCAATAGCTCATTTAAATTCACATAAAATAATTATTAGAATTAAAACGGCCATATAAATACAAACATAAATATGTATATCGGAGAGCCTGCCGAAAAACAAAAAGTCTGAAAACAATAACAAGCATTGCCTGTACAAAAGCTTTGCTTGTTAATAGCTTTAGAACTTTGTACAAACCAAACGCACAATCGCACCAACATACTAGGTAGCAAAGGCAGAGTGTCATTAAGCTACTGTTGTTGGTATGTGGATTGTAATGGAAGGAAAATTGAAATTTAAGCGAAACAAAGCTGACGGCGGTGGTAGCTCAATGGTATAGACAATGGACTACCAATCGAACGACTTAAGTTCGATTCTCGGTTGAGGCCGCTTGAAGAAGTCTGATGAGGGGATGTGGTGATCTCCGAAATGGATCCATAACTTCTACCAAAAATTTTTTCAATTTTTCTTCATTAAAAAATGGCCAATAGCTCATTTAAATTCACATAAAATAATTATTAGAATTAAAACGGCCATATAAATACAAACATAAATATTATTATTATTATTATTATTATTATTATTATTATTATTATTATTATTATTATTATTATTATTATTATTATTATTATTATTATTATTATTATTATTATTATTATTATTATTATTATTATTATTATTATTATTATTATTATTATTATTATTATTATTATTATTATTATTATTATTATTATTATTATTATTATTATTATTATTATTATTATTATTATTATTATTATTATTATTATTATTATTATTATTATTATTATTATTATTATTATTATTATTATTATTATTATTATTATTATTATTATTATTATTATTATTATTATTATTATTATTATTATTATTATTATTATTATTATTATTATTATTATTATTATTATTATTATTATTATTATTATTATTATTATTATTATTATTATTATTATTATTATTATTATTATTATTATTATTATTATTATTATTATTATTATTATTATTATTATTATTATTATTATTATTATTATTATTATTATTATTATTATTATTATTATTATTATTATTATTATTATTATTATTATTATTATTATTATTATTATTATTATTATTACTATTATTATTATTATTATTATTATTATTATTATTATTATTATTACTATTATTATTATTATTATTATTATT
>OY482675.1:13345185-13567685 GCA_960531455.1 Urophora cardui | reverse complement strand
TCATTTAAAATAGATGTTTCTTGGGTAGACTTTGACACTCTTTTGAAAACGTCCTTTTGGCCGTCCGGAGCTTTCGTCCGTGAATTTGAACACAGGCCAAGATCACGTAACAAAAATTTACCTACAATTTCTGTTCCTAATACTGTTTCAAAAAACTAAAATCTAAATCTTATTTGAAAATTTACTATCAGAATGTGAGAGGGGCTTAAATACTAAATTAACTGACTTATACTTAAAATCCTTTGACTGTAATTTCCATGTTGTTTGTTTTACGGAAACATGGCTCAAACCACACACTTTTAATTCTGAAATTTTTAGTAACGTATATCAAGTGTACAGAAATGATCGTCTAGACAGAGTTGGCGGAGGAGTACTGCTCGCCGTGCATTCTTCAATACCATCGGAAGAAATTAATTACAACTTTCGAATATAAGTGCATCCGCATCAAGGTTGGAACGGGTCATACTTACTTAGCAATCTGTTACATTCCTCCTTCTTCCGACCTTTCAGTTTATTTAGAGCTTATTTCCTTGCTTAAATTTGTCAACTTAAGGATGACAGAGTTTGATTCTATAATCGTCTTAGGTGACTTTAATCTACCGCACATCTCTTGGTGCATCGATAATCATAATACTGTACCATTAACATCTAATTTGCACAGCAATACTTTTATTGATGAAATGTCTGAACTCTGCCTTCATTAAATTAATATTATTAGAAATAAATTTGGAAAAATGCTGGATTTGATTTTTGTTGATGATGAATCCAATTACTCTGTTAACGAGGCTGATGCCATTATTTCACCTGAGGATGTCTTTCATCCTTCTTTAGAGTTAGTTTACGAAATTATAAACACTGATAACTGTAAGAGTGTAAAAGACTCTGATTCCCGTTTTTGTTATGACTTTTCAAAAGCAAATTATAATAAAATTAACTTTGAGCTCTCAAGAATATCGTGGCCAAACTATAATGGAAATGTCGATCATAATGTTTTACATTTCAATAATAAATATAACTTAATTCATAGCCTTTTTGATAGATACGTACCATTACGTAAACTTACATATGATGAGCCCTTGCTTCTTTGGGCAACTAAAGAGTTCAGGGCTCTAAAAAACAGGAAATCTCGCTCCTTAAATTATATAAGAAGACTGGTTTACAAAAAGACTACCATCAATACTCAATTTTGCGTCATAAATATACCGTTCTAAACAAAAATTGCTATAACTCTTATATAAATAAAATTAAAAAGAATATTTTTCCAACCCAAAGTCGTTTTATGGTTTCGTAAACTCTAAACGCAGAGTGAGGGGATTCCCGTCGTCAATGAGATATCGGAATAGCGATAATGAGGATGTTGCGAATCTGTTTGCAGAATTCTTTGAGTCAAATTATTCCCATGTTAACGTAAGCATTGATGAATACCCGTATAAAGTTATTTCGAATAACACATTTAATATTTCTTATATTGATCCGGAAGAGGTTTTATTTTTCTTAAAATCACTAAAGGTTTCCTCAAATCATGGGCCAGATATGATTCCCACAATATTTTTAAAAAATTGCGCCGACCATATTTATGAACCATTATCCAAACTTTTTAATTTGTCACTGAAGTCTGGTGTTTTTCCGAAAACATGGAAAGAATCTTTTATCATTCCTCTGCATAAATCTGGGAATAGATCTTCCATTGAAAATTATCGTGGCATAGCAAAACTGTCTGCTATTCCTAAGGTGTTTGAGGCTATTGTCAATAATCACCTAAAACATTATATTTCCTCGTCGCTAGGAACCTCGCAACATGGGTTCTGTAGAGGTAAATCAACTGTTACTAACTTACTGGAATTCACCACTCATGTTTCTAATGGGTTTAGGGAAAATGTTAACACGGATGTCATTTATACAGATTTCAGCAAGGCTTTGATAAGGTTAACCACTCATTACTTGTCCGTAAACTTGATATGCTTGGCTTTCAACCTATTCTTTTAACCCTAGTTCGGCCGACAATTTTTACAACTCATTTCGGCCGATGCAGTCACCCGGGTGACCATATTTAAAAATTTGAAAGTTCAGCTGTAAATGGAGGGTAGTAAAGAAAAAATGTCTGAAAAATTGCGAAACAAGTGAAATTAAGTGAAAATAGGCATCTGAAAAGATTAAAAGCTGATTATTTTTACTGTTCATTTTGGTACAATTTTAAAAAATGTAATTCAGTTATTTTAAATTGTTGAAAATGGCCAGCTCTAAGCGTGTAAAATACGAGGACGCAATCAGTTCAACCAATAAAGATAAAAATACAGACAGTAGGATTGAAATTCAGCGGTTTGTAGACATAACCGACTGCAGAACACCGTTAATCGAAGGTAAGTATGCCATTTCAGATGAAATTTGTACTGGATATTTATGCTATATAGAACACTAGCAAATACCCGTCCCACTTCGCTGCGACAAATCACACTATGCCACTCCCTTCCCTATCGGTCTCCCCACCAGTCAGCATTTCCCGTTCCCCCTATCTCTTCCTCCCCCTACACTATTCTCACTCTCTCTCCCCGTCTCATGTTCCTTATCAACAAATTTCCATGGCCATCCGGTGCACATATCGGTGTACATGATGATTACTAATATATTTTGGATAACCGACTGGAAAATTGGAATGGAATGAACTCTCTATTGAAGCTCTGATTGATACCTTTAATTTGATACCAATAATGGTCAAAAATATTTCGGGGGCTATTTAGGTCCATGTTTCGGCCTCAATCCCGGGAAACCTTTAATTTGATACCAATATTACGAAAAAATATTTGGGGTCATCCGGGTCCACGTTTTGGTCTCTATCTAGAGAACCGACTGGAAAATTGAAATGGAATGAACTCTCTATTGAAGCTCTGATTGATATCTTTAATTTGATACCAATAATGCAGAAAAATATTTCGGAGGAATCTGGGTCCATATTTTGGCCTATATCTCGGGAAGGGGTTGAGATACCAGAATTAAATGTGGTCATAATTTCAATCTAATACCAGGTGATCATTGTGTCAAAATTTGAATGTGATCGGCCTGGTAGTTTCGGCGTCCATAGGGAACAAACATACAAACAAACAAACAAACAAACTTTCATCCTTATATATATAGATATATATATTGACGGGAGCGGATATTGATACGTTGTTCGACGAGGATGACCATGATGTTAAATTTGGCAATGGCAACGATATTGAAGATGACAAAACTGACAATATTGAATTCTATGGAATTTTATTGCATAGCTTGTGGAGTTCATAAGACCAGCATGGAGGCGATTGATGCCCTATGGACTTCTTATTCATTTCCACTATACCATTCAGAGAAACTTTCCATTTCGTAATCGAGTGTCATTCCGTCAATGTAACCCGTCAAACCCAGCAAAATATGGCATACAAATATTTTGTATTTAGGCCAGCAACCTATCTAAAAGGACTTGCTCGTGAATTGGCCACTGGAGCTATAAGTCGCCACGCATCAAACCCTCGTATCCTGCAGCATTATCACGTACATATCTACCGATATGCAACCTGTTCTGAATACTCGTTTATCTCCGTCCATCGCATAAGAAACGCGAATTGAGCACCGTGATGAAACTGGTCAAATGGCAATCAAAGGCAGGTGTCATGTTTGTCAGCATGTGAACTAAAGACAACGGAACTCCCGAAAAGTTTGCTCAGTTTGTAAACGGCCAGGGTGTCAGGAGCACATTCAATCAATTGTGAAATGTGTTGAGTGTAGGAAATAATCATATGCCAACATTTCCATTTATATGTATGTATATTACGTTTCAATTTACCCATGGTCACCCAGGTGACTACGTCGGCCAGAATAAGAATATAAGATCTCAAACTGTAACAGTGTTCTATGGATTAAATCTTAAAACTTTATTTCGTGTTTTTTCTGCTCAAAATTAACAACTTTAAGATGTCATGGAACATGAGGTAATAGACTTTATTAAAAATATGTTTTTTTTGTGCGAAAAATGTGAAATAGTCACCCAGGTGACTCGTCGGTCGAACTAGGTTAAAATGGATTGCTTCTTATATTTCAAATAGAACACAAAGGGTAGTTTTTCAGGTCAAGATCACGTAACAAAAATTTACCTACAATTTCTGTTCCTAATACTGTTTCAAAAAACTAAAATCTAAATCTTATTTGAAAATTTACTATCAGAATGTGAGAGGCTTAAATACTAAATTAACTGACTTATACTTAAAATCCTTTGACTGTAATTTCCATGTTGTTTGTTTTACGGAAACATGGCTCAAACCACACACTTTTAATTCTGAAATTTTTAGTAACGTATATCAAGTGTACAGAAATGATCGTCTAGACAGAGTTGGCGGAGGAGTACTGCTCGCCGTGCATTCTTCAATACCATCGGAAGAAATTAATGTAAACTCCGTTACAACTTTCGAATATAAGTGCATCCGCATCAAGGTTGGAACGGGTCATACTTACTTAGCAATCTGTTACATTCCTCCTTCTTCCGACCTTTCAGTTTATTTAGAGCTTATTTCCTTGCTTAAATTTGTCAACTTAAGGATGACAGAGTTTGATTCTATAATCGTCTTAGGTGACTTTAATCTACCGCACATCTCTTGGTGCATCGATAATCATAATACTGTACCATTAACATCTAATTTGCACAGCAATACTTTTATTGATGAAATGTCTGAACTCTGCCTTCATTAAATTAATATCATTAGAAATAAATTTGGAAAAATGCTGGATTTGATTTTTGTTGATGATGAATCCAATTACTCTGTTAACGAGGCTGATGCCATTATTTCACCTGAGGATGTCTTTCATCCTTCTTTAGAGTTAGTTTACGAAATTATAAACACTGATAACTGTAAGAGTGTAAAAGACTCTGATTCCCGTTTTTGTTATGACTTTTCAAAAGCAAATTATAATAAAATTAACTTTGAGCTCTCAAGAATATCGTGGCCAAACTATAATGGAAATGTCGATCATAATGTTTTACATTTCAATAATAAATATAACTTAATTCATAGCCTTTTTGATAGATACGTACCATTACGTAAACTTACATATGATGAGCCCTTGCTTCTTTGGGCAACTAAAGAGTTCAGGGCTCTAAAAAACAGGAAATCTCGCTCCTTTAAATTATATAAGAAGACTGGTTTACAAAAAGACTACCATCAATACTCAATTTTGCGTCATAAATATACCGTTCTAAACAAAAATTGCTATAACTCTTATATAAATAAAATTAAAAAGAATATTTTTCCAACCCAAAGTCGTTTTATGGTTTCGTAAACTCTAAACGCAGAGTGAGGGGATTCCCGTCGTCAATGAGATATCGGAATAGTAACTCCAGCGATAATGAGGATGTTGCGAATCTGTTTGCAGAATTCTTTGAGTCAAATTATTCCCATGTTAACGTAAGCATTGATGAATACCCGTATAAAGTTATTTCGAATAACACATTTAATATTTCTTATATTGATCCGGAAGAGGTTTTATTTTTCCTAAAATCACTAAAGGTTTCCTCAAATCATGGGCCAGATATGATTCCCACAATATTTTTAAAAAATTGCGCCGACCATATTTATGAACCATTATCCAAACTTTTTAATTTGTCACTGAAGTCTGGTGTTTTTCCGAAAACATGGAAAGAATCTTTTATCATTCCTCTGCATAAATCTGGGAATAGATCTTCCATTGAAAATTATCGTGGCATAGCAAAACTGTCTGCTATTCCTAAGGTGTTTGAGGCTATTGTCAATAATCACCTAAAACATTATATTTCCTCGTCGCTAGGAACCTCGCAACATGGGTTCTGTAGAGGTAAATCAACTGTTACTAACTTACTGGAATTCACCACTCATGTTTCTAATGGGTTTAGGGAAAATGTTAACACGGATGTCATTTATACAGATTTCAGCAAGGCTTTGATAAGGTTAACCACTCATTACTTGTCCGTAAACTTGATATGCTTGGCTTTCAACCTATTCTTTTAACCCTAGTTCGGCCGACAATTTTTACAACTCATTTCGGCCGATGCAGTCACCCGGGTGACCATATTTAAAAATTTGAAAGTTCAGCTGTAAATGGAGGGTAGTAAAGAAAAAATGTCTGAAAAATTGCGAAACAAGTGAAATTAAGTGAAAATAGGCATCTGAAAAGATTAAAAGCTGATTACACTGGATCACAAAATGAAATTTTTTGTCTGTACTTTGGACGTGACTATCCTATCTATATGTAAAATCGGTCGCTGATTCCGAAAATCGGGTTCATTTTTAATTCTATGGGAAGGTTTTTGAGATATCGGCAATTTACCGTTATTTGGCCAATGGGTACACTTAATCCAGTATAGCTCTTTAACACAGTGAGTTATCTTCTTTGGGGTGACACCATACGAAAGAAAATTAAATTTCCTTTTCACGGCTCCTATAACATTTTTCTCTAACTCTTATAGTTTCTGAAATATTGACGATTAAATTTTAATTTTTTCGATTTTTTACGATTTTTTGAAGAAAAAATTGACTTTGTCAGACAATATCTTTAAAACCAATGTCTTCACCTTCGGTTTTAATCTTTTACGTGAAGCTCCATTCCATTAGCAAAAAAATAAGCTATCAACGAAGAAAATCCATGGTAAAATGGAAAAGTTATAGGCGAGCAAGTAAATACAGCCAAGTCGCACAATGCCTCTACACGGGTATATTTTATGCATGTTATACCCGTAAATGGGCTTCTATCTACCGCGCTGCCAATGTGCTGCTACTGCAGATGTGTAGGTATTGGTACAATATGCATAGAATGTACGCGTGCAGAGGCATTGCGCGACCTGGCTGTATTTACTTGATCGCCTATAACTTTTCCATTTTACAATGTATTTTCATCGTTGATAGCTTATTTTTTTGGTAATAGAATGGAGCTTCATGAAAAGGAGTAAAACCGAAGGTAAAAATATTGGTTTTAAAGATATTGCCTGACAAAGTTAATTTTTTCTTCAAAAAATCGTAAAAAATCGAAAAAATTAAAATTTAATCGTCAATATTTCAGAAACTATAAGAGTTAGAGAAAAATGTTATAGGAGCCGTGAAAAGGAAATTTAATTTTCTTTCGTTTGGTGTCACCCTAAGGAATATAACTCACTGTGTTAAAGAGATATACAGGATTAAGTGGACACATTGGCCAAATAACGGTAAATTGCCGATATCTCAAAAACCTTCCCATAGAATTAAAAATGAACCCGATTTTCGGAATCAGCGACCGATTTTACATTTAGAAAGGATGGTTGCGTTCAGAGTATTTTTTGGCTGTAGAGCAGTGTTATTTTTACTGTTCATTTTGGTACAATTTTAAAAAATGTAATTCAGTTATTTTAAATTGTTGAAAATGGCCAGCTCTAAGCGTGTAAAATACGAGGACGCAATCAGTTCAACCAATAAAGATAAAAATACAGACAGTAGGATTGAAATTCAGCGGTTTGTAGACATAACCGACTGCAGAACACCGTTAATCGAAGGTAAGTATGCCATTTCAGATGAAATTTGTACTGGATATTTATGCTATATAGAACACTAGCAAATACCCGTCCCACTTCGCTGCGACAAATCACACTATGCCACTCCCTTCCCTATCGGTCTCCCCACCAGTCAGCATTTCCCGTTCCCCCTATCTCTTCCTCCCCCTACACTACTCTCACTCTCTCTCCCCGTCTCATGTTCCTTATCAACAAATTTCCATGGCCATCCGGTGCACATATCGGTGTACATGATGATTACTAATATATTTTGGATAACCGACTGGAAAATTGGAATGGAATGAACTCTCTATTGAAGCTCTGATTGATACCTTTAATTTGATACCAATAATGGTCAAAAATATTTCGGGGGCTATTTAGGTCCATGTTTCGGCCTCAATCCCGGGAAACCTTTAATTTGATACCAATATTACGAAAAAATATTTGGGGTCATCCGGGTCCACGTTTTGGTCTCTATCTAGAGAACCGACTGGAAAATTGAAATGGAATGAACTCTCTATTGAAGCTCTGATTGATATCTTTAATTTGATACCAATAATATATATATATACTTAAAATCCTTTGACTGTAATTTCCATGTTGTTTGTTTTACGGAAACATGGCTCAAACCACACACTTTTAATTCTGAAATTTTTAGTAACGTATATCAAGTGTACAGAAATGATCGTCTAGACAGAGTTGGCGGAGGAGTACTGCTCGCCGTGCATTCTTCAATACCATCGGAAGAAATTAATGTAAACTCCGTTACAACTTTCGAATATAAGTGCATCCGCATCAAGGTTGGAACGGGTCATACTTACTTAGCAATCTGTTACATTCCTCCTTCTTCCGACCTTTCAGTTTATTTAGAGCTTATTTCCTTGCTTAAATTTGTCAACTTAAGGATGACAGAGTTTGATTCTATAATCGTCTTAGGTGACTTTAATCTACCGCACATCTCTTGGTGCATCGATAATCATAATACTGTACCATTAACATCTAATTTGCACAGCAATACTTTTATTGATGAAATGTCTGAACTCTGCCTTCATTAAATTAATATCATTAGAAATAAATTTGGAAAAATGCTGGAAATGCTGGATTTGATTTTTGTTGATGATGAATCCAATTACTCTGTTAACGAGGCTGATGCCATTATTTCACCTGAGGATGTCTTTCATCCTTCTTTAGAGTTAGTTTACGAAATTATAAACACTGATAACTGTAAGAGTGTAAAAGACTCTGATTCCCGTTTTTGTTATGACTTTTCAAAAGCAAATTATAATAAAATTAACTTTGAGCTCTCAAGAATATCGTGGCCAAACTATAATGGAAATGTCGATCATAATGTTTTACATTTCAATAATAAATATAACTTAATTCATAGCCTTTTTGATAGATACGTACCATTACGTAAACTTACATATGATGAGCCCTTGCTTCTTTGGGCAACTAAAGAGTTCAGGGCTCTAAAAAACAGGAAATCTCGCTCCTTTAAATTATATAAGAAGACTGGTTTACAAAAAGACTACCATCAATACTCAATTTTGCGTCATAAATATACCGTTCTAAACAAAAATTGCTATAACTCTTATATAAATAAAATTAAAAAGAATATTTTTCCAACCCAAAGTCGTTTTATGGTTTCGTAAACTCTAAACGCAGAGTGAGGGGATTCCCGTCGTCAATGAGATATCGGAATAGCGATAATGAGGATGTTGCGAATCTGTTTGCAGAATTCTTTGAGTCAAATTATTCCCATGTTAACGTAAGCATTGATGAATACCCGTATAAAGTTATTTCGAATAACACATTTAATATTTCTTATATTGATCCGGAAGAGGTTTTATTTTTCTTAAAATCACTAAAGGTTTCCTCAAATCATGGGCCAGATATGATTCCCACAATATTTTTAAAAAATTGCGCCGACCATATTTATGAACCATTATCCAAACTTTTTAATTTGTCACTGAAGTCTGGTGTTTTTCCGAAAACATGGAAAGAATCTTTTATCATTCCTCTGCATAAATCTGGGAATAGATCTTCCATTGAAAATTATCGTGGCATAGCAAAACTGTCTGCTATTCCTAAGGTGTTTGAGGCTATTGTCAATAATCACCTAAAACATTATATTTCCTCGTCGCTAGGAACCTCGCAACATGGGTTCTGTAGAGGTAAATCAACTGTTACTAACTTACTGGAATTCACCACTCATGTTTCTAATGGGTTTAGGGAAAATGTTAACACGGATGTCATTTATACAGATTTCAGCAAGGCTTTGATAAGGTTAACCACTCATTACTTGTCCGTAAACTTGATATGCTTGGCTTTCAACCTATTCTTTTAACCCTAGTTCGGCCGACAATTTTTACAACTCATTTCGGCCGATGCAGTCACCCGGGTGACCATATTTAAAAATTTGAAAGTTCAGCTGTAAATGGAGGGTAGTAAAGAAAAAATGTCTGAAAAATTGCGAAACAAGTGAAATTAAGTGAAAATAGGCATCTGAAAAGATTAAAAGCTGATTATTTTTACTGTTCATTTTGGTACAATTTTAAAAAATGTAATTCAGTTATTTTAAATTGTTGAAAATGGCCAGCTCTAAGCGTGTAAAATACGAGGACGCAATCAGTTCAACCAATAAAGATAAAAATACAGACAGTAGGATTGAAATTCAGCGGTTTGTAGACATAACCGACTGCAGAACACCGTTAATCGAAGGTAAGTATGCCATTTCAGATGAAATTTGTACTGGATATTTATGCTATATAGAACACTAGCAAATACCCGTCCCACTTCGCTGCGACAAATCACACTATGCCACTCCCTTCCCTATCGGTCTCCCCACCAGTCAGCATTTCCCGTTCCCCCTATCTCTTCCTCCCCCTACACTATTCTCACTCTCTCTCCCCGTCTCATGTTCCTTATCAACAAATTTCCATGGCCATCCGGTGCACATATCGGTGTACATGATGATTACTAATATATTTTGGATAACCGACTGGAAAATTGGAATGGAATGAACTCTCTATTGAAGCTCTGATTGATACCTTTAATTTGATACCAATAATGGTCAAAAATATTTCGGGGGCTATTTAGGTCCATGTTTCGGCCTCAATCCCGGGAAACCTTTAATTTGATACCAATATTACGAAAAAATATTTGGGGTCATCCGGGTCCACGTTTTGGTCTCTATCTAGAGAACCGACTGGAAAATTGAAATGGAATGAACTCTCTATTGAAGCTCTGATTGATATCTTTAATTTGATACCAATAATGCAGAAAAATATTTCGGAGGAATCTGGGTCCATATTTTGGCCTATATCTCGGGAAGGGGTTGAGATACCAGAATTAAATGTGGTCATAATTTCAATCTAATACCAGGTGATCATTGTGTCAAAATTTGAATGTGATCGGCCTGGTAGTTTCGGCGTCCATAGGGAACAAACATACAAACAAACAAACAAACAAACAAACTTTCATCCTTATATATATAGATATATATATTGACGGGAGCGGATATTGATACGTTGTTCGACGAGGATGACCATGATGTTAAATTTGGCAATGGCAACGATGTTGAAGATGACAAAACTGACAATATTGAATTCTATGGAATTTTATTGCATAGCTTGTGGAGTTCATAAGACCAGCATGGAGGCGATTGATGCCCTATGGACTTCTTATTCATTTCCACTATACCATTCAGAGAAACTTTCCATTTCGTAATCGAGTGTCATTCCGTCAATGTAACCCGTCAAACCCAGCAAAATATGGCATACAAATATTTTGTATTTAGGCCAGCAACCTATCTAAAAGGACTTGCTCGTGAATTGGCCACTGGAGCTATAAGTCGCCACGCATCAAACCCTCGTATCCTGCAGCATTATCACGTACATATCTACCGATATGCAACCTGTTCTGAATACTCGTTTATCTCCGTCCATCGCATAAGAAACGCGAATTGAGCACCGTGATGAAACTGGTCAAATGGCAATCAAAGGCAGGTGTCATGTTTGTCAGCATGTGAACTAAAGACAACGGAACTCCCGAAAAGTTTGCTCAGTTTGTAAACGGCCAGGGTGTCAGGAGCACATTCAATCAATTGTGAAATGTGTTGAGTGTAGGAAATAATCATATGCCAACATTTCCATTTATATGTATGTATATTACGTTTCAATTTACCCATGGTCACCCAGGTGACTACGTCGGCCAGAATAAGAATATAAGATCTCAAACTGTAACAGTGTTCTATGGATTAAATCTTAAAACTTTATTTCGTGTTTTTTCTGCTCAAAATTAACAACTTTAAGATGTCATGGAACATGAGGTAATAGACTTTATTAAAAATATGTTTTTTTGTGCGAAAAATGTGAAATAGTCACCCAGGTGACTCGTCGGTCGAACTAGGTTAAAATGGATTGCTTCTTATATTTCAAATAGAACACAAAGGGTAGTTTTCAAAAATGCTTTTTCCAACGTCATTGATGTATCTTCTGGAGTTCCACAAGGGAGCCATCTCGGTCCGACTCTGTTCTTATTATTTATAAATGACATTTCTTACGCTATTAACAACTCAAAAATTCTGTTTACGCCAGTAGGTTAAACTCAATTCCTAACCGCCCTAATGTTCCTTTCCGATTGAACATACTTCTTCTGTGGCAACCCTAACATGACATTTAGTACAAGAAAGTGACTTTCACTTTATTGTCGCTTTCTTTATACAATTATTCGTTTTCTTACCGCCAACGATACCACACTACCATCAACTAACGTAAGTAAGCCTTTGCCTCATTACATGAGCAATATATATGTATACATATTTCTATACATATACTTTATGTATCTGCATCTTGTCTTCATGTTATACCTTTTGTAGTTGTTTCTTCAGCATCTTGGTGTGATGGACTTAAACCCCTGTAGGAATTCCACCTCAAGCATTAATGAAAACCACAAGATATTAATTAATTTGTTAAGTAAGCAGTCTAATGGCCTCAATATTGTGCATTTCAATGCCCGTAGTCTTAATAGTGAAAGATTAGACTATGTTAGAGATGTTTTTGATCAGTCCAATGTAGGTGTTATTTGTGTCTCTGAGACATGGTTTAGTCATGAAATTTCAGACCTTTTTTACAGCATCCCTAATTATAGCTTAACTAGATGTGATCGTAAAACAAGAAGGGGTGGAGGAGTTGCAATTTATTGCAAGTCGTCTCTTCGAATCACGGTCTTAGCGGAATCAAAAAACACCGACGCGGATACTGAATTTATTATTGCTGAAGTTACAGATAATGTTAGAAAAATACTTGTGTCCTGCGTGTATAACCCACATAGATGTTGTATTGTAGATTTGTTCTTCTGTGAATTATCCCCGTTTTTGATTGACTATGAGCGATTCGTTATATGTTGTGATTTTAACATTAATCTGCTGATAAATGATTCCACTTCCAAAAAGCTTCTTCAGCATGTGTCATCCGCAGGCCTTGCTGTTGTTAATAAAACTGTGCCAACGCGATACGCGCACAACTCTTGCCCTAGCTTATTAGACCTCTGTATAACATCCAATCTCGCTCATATCACTAAATATGATCAAATTACTTTTATTTCTGACCATGATCTAATATTTTGTTCACTAGATGTAGTGTTTAATAGTCCAGCAAGTCCTGTTATGTGGCTATATCGTGATTTAAAGTCTGTAAATGTCAATGAATTGTCCCTAGATTTGTCTAAGGTCAACTGGAATCTATGTTGGTATGTTAAAGAGGTAGATGAGAAAGTTGATTTTCTAAATCAAATTTTAAGTAGTATGTTTGAAATTCATGTGCCTAAACGTTGTGTTCGTGTTCTAAATGAATCTTGTCCCTGGTATAATTGTAAAGTTAAATCAGCTATTACTACTCGAAATAGGCTATATACAAAATGGAAAAGATTGCGTACTGATTCAGCTTGGCTGCAGTACAAAATGGCCAGAAATAAAGCCACTACGATTACAAGGCAGGCGAAGCAGAATTACTGTAGCTGTAAATTGAATCCATTGCTTCCGTCCAGGGTTCTATGGTCAAACTTGAAAAACTTGAAGGTATATGGGAAGAGTAATATGGAATGCAAGCTTGATCCTGAAGTTCTTAACACTTACTTTAATAGTACAAGTGCGAGAAGTAGTGATGTGCCGTTGCTTTTGAACTCATCTTTGCATTCTCAGGAAAATTTTCAATTTATTGCAGTATCCGAGGATGAGGTCTTCAAGTCAATAATGAGTATCAAATCTAATGCTGTAGGTGATGACGGTATATCTCTGAAGTTTGTGAAACTTGTGCTGCCATTTATCTTAGGAACTTTAACACACATAATCAACCACTGTTTCAAAACCTCGTGTTTTCCCACGCGCTGGAAGAATGGTATAATTATTCCAGTGCCTAAAAAAAGTGTTGCTGTAGAACCGTGTGACTATCGCCCAATAAGCATTTTACCAGTTTTCTCAAAGGTTTGTGAATCCCTGATGGCAGTGCAAATATCATCATATATTCATTCAAATAAACTCTTATCCCCACTGCAATTAGGATTTAGACCTAAGCATAGTTGCTCTACAGCTATGATGAAGATACTTGATGACATACGAATAAACTTTGACAATGGTGATCTAACTCTGCTCTGCCTTCTTGACTTTTCAAAAGCATTTGACCTAGTGAATCATGACCTACTTTGTAAAAAGTTAAAATATTATTTCGGGTTTTCAGATAGCTCTGTTAAACTTATGACGAGTTATCTAAATGGAAGATCACAAAAAGTAGTGTGTAATGGTGTATCGTCCACGTCTTGTATTGTTACTTCTGGTGTTCCGCAAGGCTCGGTACTGGGCCCCCTTTTATTTAGTATTTTCGTAAATGATGTATTTTCTGTGTGTAATTACGTCAATGTCCATGCTTATGCTGACGACATTCAACTGTATCTGTCTAGTCGTATTGGAATTGTGTTATAGAATTAATTGTGACTTGTCTGCCATTTCTCTATGGGCTTCTAATAATGGTCTGTGCTTGAATGTAGCAAAATCGTATGTGTTGCCTGTCAGTAGCAGTAATGTTCATGTTAGAGATATACCTAGCCTACTTGTTGGTGACAGTGTTTTAACGTTTACTGACAAAATTAAAAATTTAGGTTTTGTTGTAAATTCTATGTTGAGCTGTTCTGATCACGTAAATAAAATCGTGATTAATGTTTATACTGTGCTACGTAGATTGAAAGTGTCAGCAATATACACTCCTCAAGAAACAAGGAAAAAGCTAGCTATGCAACTCATTGTACCACATATATTGTACTCTGATCTGGTGTATAGCAAGCTTGATTCTGTTTCGCACCATAAAATGGAAGTATTATTCAATAATGTTACTCGTTATGTGCATGGCCTGAAGAGGTATGATCATATTTCCCCTTGGAAAACTAAAGTTCTTGGGTTCAGCATTTCTGAATATATTGAGGCCAGAAACTGTATTTCTATATATAAACTTTTGGAATTTAAAACTCCAAAACGAAACGAAAAAGTGAAGTTATCCAAATCAACAAGGCACCAAAACCTGATTATTCCACGGTATTCTTCTTTGACTGCATCAAGATTATTTTTCGTTAATGCTGTGAGGCTTTGGAATTCCATCCCTCATACTGTAAAGAATATGCTTAACAGGAACAACTACAGAAAACTTATTCATTCTCACTTTGCTTCTACATAAGGTATGTGATAGTAACTTGCACCAGCCTTCGCTATCTATGACTTTTTCCCATCCTCGCTTTCTTTAATACTTTTTCACTCTGTAGCTCTTCATATTTGATTTTATTCAATTGAATTTGTGTCTACTTTAGTTTTAAGATTTATATATGTAATTAAATTATGAAATTAATTCCTTAAGTTAATGTATTGTAAAAGACATCGTCTTAAAATACAAACCACAATGAATTAAATAAATAAATAAATAAATAAATACTTTAAAATAATTCATACAATTTAATAAACCAATAGAATTCTGTATTTACAAAACTAATTCGTATTGTGTTTATTTTTTTATTATTATTCCCGGCTTTATTGCGGAGTAAACATGGTCCTTACGCGCCTCTGAGGAAACGGTGACGAATCCGAGGAATCACCAGGCCACAGCACCTACTATATACATACATATATACAGTCCACAGCAAAACCAATAAACAAAGCCACACAAGCCATACCCAACAGAATACATTAAACCAAATCCAACATTGGACATTCTACAGCAGAAGCAAACCAAAACACCAAACATAAAATACAAATTAAACAAAAAACACATCGGTAAGTGGCTACTTTCTGCACTGTTTTTTCAGTGTACATACAATAATTCGCAATAATTAATACGGGCGCAAGTGAGTCAGAAATTTATTAATTTTCATTCGTGCTAACATACGCACATAATTTTCGTTTGGTTCACACAACAACAACAAAATTTGAAGTCTGATTACCTACGGCAGTCATATCCATACATATGTACATCATATGTACATACATATTTTTCTTAACACAATTTTTTTAGCTCACTCGCCCAAAATTGCGTTATATGTACATACATAAAATATATGTAAACATTTATACATACTGTTGGGTGGCAATTGTGAAACTATTTATCGGTTAATTAAAAAACTTATTAAGTTTTTTATTTTGTTTTCACATACATATTGAACCCTCTTTAAGGTTATTTTCTTGTGTTTATATACATACATACAGACACAGGGTTGCAAATTTTCCTTTTGCCAATTGTTATATAAAAATACACTGAGAAAAATAAGTACAATATTTAAAATACAAAATTTATTATTATTCAAAAACCTTACGGGTCGGTGTGGTAAGTCGTTGTATCTTACAGTGTGACACATTAAATCTACAAGTAGATTTCTATCTGGGTCCGACAATAATACAAAGCTCCTCAATATCCCTTTGCTTTACGAGCACTCAAAATTTACATTAAATCTTTTGCGGTTTCTATCTGTATTTATTAAAAACAGGGAAAGAATTTCAACAATAACAAGTAAGGAAGCCTAAGTTCGAGTGGAATCGAACATTAGATACTCAGCTGTATGCTTTCATTGTTTGTTTACGTTTGTTCGATATAGGGTGTATTTTATATGACACGAGTGCTGCATAAACAGGGCGCAGCCACGCCCATTTTCAAAATTTGTATCAATCATCCAAATAAGCATATAAATATTATTGTTAGTGCAAAATTGCATCCCTCTATGACTTTTAGTTACAAAGACTTCACGTTACAAATTCCAAAAGGGTGTTCCAGAAATATCTTTGTTAAAAAGTAGGCGTGGTCATAAACCGATTTCAATACATTTTTGCGTGTCTATTAACACATGTTATAAAAGTGTATAAACCAAGTTTCGTCATAATATCTCAGTTATTTGTCGAGTAATAAGCTCGTAGATTCCTTTGTATAAAAAGAGGCGGTGCCACGCCCATTTTCCAAACTTTTTTATTTTTTATTTCCGGTCTATTGTAGAACTCACGTCACAAAATTTCAGTGATAGATCTTTATATTTGACAGAGATATCGCTTAAAATGTTTTTATTAGGTCACTTTATAATACCCATATATAAAAGTGGGCGTGGTCGTCAACCGATTTTGGTATTCTTTCGTCCACACATTTGGCTAAGTAAATATATCACGCGTACCAAATTTCATCGATATATCTTTAACGGTTTCTGAGTTATGGCTTATAAAACTTTCAATATTTGCCTCTTAATAAGTGGGCGTGGCACCGCCCATTTTCCAAAATTTTTATATTTTTTGTTTTATGTCCCTAGTTGGACTCCTGCCACAAAATTTCAGTGATAGATCTTTATATTTGACAGAGATATCGCTTAAAATGTTTTTATTAGGCCCCTTTATAGTTCCCATATATAAAAGTGGGCGTGGCCGTCAACCGATTTTGATAATTTTCCGCCAAAACATTTGTCTAAGTAAGCAAATTACGTATATCAAATTTCATCGATATATCTTCAACGGTTTCTGAGTTATGACATATAAAACTTTCAATGTTTGCCCCTTAATAAGTGGGCGTGGCACCGCCCATTTTCCCAAAATTTTTGTACTTTTTATTTTATGTTCGTAGTTGAACTCCTGCCATAAAATTTCAGTGATAGATCTTTATATTTGACAGAGATATCGCTTAAAATGTTTTTATTAGGCCCCTTTATAGTACCCATATGTAAAAGTGGGCGTGGCCGTCAACCGATTTTGATAATTTTTCGCCAAAACATTTGTCTAGGTAAGCAAATTACGCATACCAAATTTCATCGATATATCTTCAACGGTTTCTGAGTTATGACATATAAAACTTTCAATGTTTGACCCTTAATAAGTGGGCGTGGCACCGCCCATTTTCCAAAACTTCATCAAATTTCTTCATAAGGGCCTGAGCTCAATACGTGGGTAAAATTTTATCACTCTAGCTATATTAGTGGCTGAGATACCAAATTTCCGATTTTTTCTATATAGGAAAAGTGGGCGTGGTCATGGTCCGATTTCGCCCATTTTCAATACCAACCGTCCCAGTCTCGATACCAACTTGCATTTCAAATTTCATCAAAATATCTAAATTTTTACGCGAGTTATCCTGCGTACGGACGGACGGACGGACATGGCTCAATCGATTTCTCTTTTCACCCTGATCATTTTGATATATATAAGTCCATATCTATCTCGATTATTTCATTATGTTACAATCCACCGTTATGAAATCAAAATTATAATACTCTGTGTACTAGTACAGCTGAGTATAAAAATACATAATGGAATACTATACTAGGTTGACAGAGTCCATTACGGAGTTTTATGAAGAGTACCAAAGTATTCCAGTTGAGGAGCATACAAAGTACACTCTTGCGATTCATAAAGAGGAACTAAAATCACGTTGGTCAACAACCAAGCAGGCACATGAATCTCTATTAACTTCGCGAAAAAGCTCTAAGGAAGAGTTATTAACCCTTAAAAGGTTAAACAAAATTTGTTTCGCAACATATGTGAAATGTATGTCTGCAATTGCTGCTGAAGCAGAAAAATTAGCAACACCTGCTTCAGAAACCAATTCTAACGATGACAGTCTTGAACACAATATTCGTTTGCCACCATGCGACATGGATATGTTCAAGGGAGATTATGTATCATGGCCGTCCTTTCGGGACATGTTTACGGCCATATACATTCTCAATAAACGCCTAACCCCAGTTGAAAAATTATTTTATCTAAATACAAAGACCACTGGGGAGGCAATAGAAATAGTGAGAATGTGCCCACTCACAAATGAAGGCTTTTCGACGGCCTGGAATAATTTAAGGGACCGGTACGAAAATAAACGTATCCTGGTCAACAAACATTTACAGAATCTTTTCAATTTACCAACGGTTGAAACCGAATGCGGGACCTCAATTAAAAATTTACAACGCGAAATCAATAATTGCATCTCAGCGCTTCAATGTCATCAAATTGACATTTCTAACTGGGATGCAATTATCACATACATATGCTCCACTAAACTTCCCGATTACACTCTGTTTCTGTGGGAACAAACTGTCGAAAACAAGACAGATATTTCAAAATGGGAAGATATGGACAAATTTCTTACACATAGATTTCAGACTTTGGAAACCGTCTCAAATCTGAAACAAAGTCCTTCTTCCGAGGCCCCCAAACCGCGCATCGTCTCGTGTATGAATAATACGCCAAATTCTAGAAATTCGTGTAAAATGTGCAACAGCAATGAGCACAAATTACGAAATTGCGAACTGTTCCGAAAATTGTCCACTGCAGACAAAATTACGTACATCAAGAACAACAACTGTTGCTTGAATTGCCTCTCGGCTGGACACATAGTGCCACAGTGCACAAGCGCATACAACTGCCGCTCATGTCACTTAAGGCACAATACTTTGCTCCACCTACAAGCAATTCACTCTACGGAAACAGTACAAACATCTTCTGAAGATATACCTTCAACGAACAATAGGGTTTCATTTTTCAATATCATTAGGCATCCACAATCAAATCCTAATTCATATAATAGGAAAAATTCTACTCATCATAGGAAGAAACAAAATACCAAACCTAATGCGAAAATTGATGCTGGTTTCTCACAGCAATCAGGAGTTAGAAAAAATAACAACCCCATAACTGACTTATCTACAAAATCTATTAGTTCACTATACAACAATGACCCGCAATTCCACAAAAATTTTCGAACTAAAACGAGGGATAAGCCGTACAGGAAAACAAATAGCAATCAACAAAAAATATTTCTACATGCTACCAAATAGCGAAAGCCGATCGCACACGTATACACAATGTGTACGAACAATAGGAGCGCCTAGTAACAATAATTGCTTTCTTTTCATTTGGATTTAATAACAAGCTATTTCATTAATACATATCATAAATATACATCTGCAGTGTTCATAATTTAAGGCACTCAATTTAGAATGTATTAAAGGAATTATAATTTCGAAATATAGTTCTCCGGCAAGAAGAAATCCGGAATGAAACTTGTCGACATTTTCCGGAAAGCAAGCATATTGGTTCAGATCTTTTACACTTTCTGCGGTTAGCACTTCTTCCTCAATAAAAAAAAGTTACCCGTATATGTTCGTGGATCTTTGGAAAGTATGTCATATGCTGCATCGATCCCTATTTCGGGTGTGCTTTCATATTGAGCACCGATGTCACCGAATAACATTGGTACTGCTGCAGTGTAAATTACGGTGCGTGGCCATAGCGCATTTACCGCCGAGCGACGAACCTTGAACTCCGCGGCCACATCCAAAACACACATTCACATACCATATTTGGCCATGGTGTAGGCAACGTGATTAGAAAACCAATGTGGTGCCATGACAAGTGGTGAAAGATTTAATATATATCCATGTTTACTTTATAGTAAGTGTGGTAGACATGCCTTTGAGACTAGAAATGTCCCTCTCATCTTGATGCCGTGCATCAAATCGTAGCGTTTCATATCGGTTACAAGTGTTAGCGGTAATGATATTGCACCCGCATTATTAATCAAAACATCGATGCCACCGAATTTATCCACTACTGGTTGCACCGCTTTGTTCACTTGATCCTCGCTGCGTACGTCGAGTCGACAATGCATGCAAGCGCCTTACCGCCCGTATTCTCAATCTCCTTAGCCGCACTATAAATTGTTCCGGAAAATTTGGGATGCAGGTCAGCCGTTGGGGCAATCACAATATTAGCACAATCGCGTGCTGCCTTTAATCATTAAAGTTTAATGCAATAAATAGCCTTGCCAAAAAAAAAAAAAATCGCCAATCTCGATTTCACCATGAATGAGCTGTCAAAACTATATGATGAAATAACAGGTGGCCGCAAATAAACACCTGATTACACCAGCATTGCCGTTTTTGGTTACTTTTGACCAACATTGGTTACCATTTTTCTGATTGGTGATGACATATATTTATTTACTATTTCCATGTTCATTTCTTTTCAATTAAAATAACACTGCTCTACAGCCAAAAAATACTCTGAACGCGACCATCCTATTTATATGTAAAATCGGTCGCTGATTCCGAAAATCGGGCTCATTTTTAATTCTATGGGAAGGTTTTTGAGATATCGGCAATTTACCGTTATTTGGCCAATGGCTCCACTTAATCCTGTATACCTCTTTAACGCAGTGAGCTATCTTCCTTGGAGTGACACTCAACGAAAGAAAATTAAATTTCAATTTTTAATTGTTGGGGTAAGTGGAAAAAAATTCAACAACTATTTACAGCGAAGGTTGAGTGTATAGCTATTTCACGAAAAACCATTTTCGATCATCAGCACTCTTTTCGGAAGTGGATGCACCGGGGATTGAACCCGAGTCCATTCCAACTTCAGCCGCAATGACCCAACGGATAAACACACTCGGCCATTGAGACTCTGTGCAAGCTGTTGGATTTTCCCCACTTTTGCCTTTTTCATTTTCAACATTAACGTTAGTGTGTATATGCTTTTTGCATATATTCTCCACAAACGTGCTGAATTTTTGTTGTAGGCAGTTCGCAATGAACATTGTTGTTGGTATTTATTTTATGTATATACCAAACAACGTTAACAATTTTACTTGAAAGAGTTTTTTAGTGCTTAGCACGAAATTTTTATTTTTAATTCAATTTTTAATTGTTGGGGTAAGTGGAAAAAAATTCAACAACTATTTACAGCGAAGGTTGAGTGTATAGCTATTTCACGAAAAACCATTTTCGATCATCAGCACTCTTTTCGGAAGTGGATGCACCGGGGATTGAACCCGAGTCCATTCCAACTTCAGCCGCAATGACCCAACGGATAAACACACTCGGCCATTGAGACTCTGTGCAAGCTGTTGGATTTTCCCCACTTTTGCCTTTTTCATTTTCAACATTAACGTTAGTGTGTATATGCTTTTTGCATATATTCTCCACAAACGTGCTGAATTTTTGTTGTAGGCAGTTCGCAATGAACATTGTTGTTGGTATTTATTTTATGTATATACCAAACAACGTTAACAATTTTACTTGAAAGAGTTTTTTAGTGCTTAGCACGAAATTTTTATTTTTAATTCAATTTTTAATTGTTGGGGTAAGTGGAAAAAAATTCAACAACTATTTACAGCGAAGGTTGAGTGTATAGCTATTTCACGAAAAACCATTTTCGATCATCAGCACTCTTTTCGGAAGTGGATGCACCGGGGATTGAACCCGAGTCCATTCCAACTTCAGCCGCAATGACCCAACGGATAAACACACTCGGCCATTGAGACTCTGTGCAAGCTGTTGGATTTTCCCCACTTTTGCCTTTTTCATTTTCAACATTAACGTTAGTGTGTATATGCTTTTTGCATATATTCTCCACAAACGTGCTGAATTTTTGTTGTAGGCAGTTCGCAATGAACATTGTTGTTGGTATTTATTTTATGTATATACCAAACAACGTTAACAATTTTACTTGAAAGAGTTTTTTAGTGCTTAGCACGAAATTTTTATTTTTAATTCAATTTTTAATTGTTGGGGTAAGTGGAAAAAAATTCAACAACTATTTACAGCGAAGGTTGAGTGTATAGCTATTTCACGAAAAACCATTTTCGATCATCAGCACTCTTTTCGGAAGTGGATGCACCGGGGATTGAACCCGAGTCCATTCCAACTTCAGCCGCAATGACCCAACGGATAAACACACTCGGCCATTGAGACTCTGTGCAAGCTGTTGGATTTTCCCCACTTTTGCCTTTTTCATTTTCAACATTAACGTTAGTGTGTATATGCTTTTTGCATATATTCTCCACAAACGTGCTGAATTTTTGTTGTAGGCAGTTCGCAATGAACATTGTTGTTGGTATTTATTTTATGTATATACCAAACAACGTTAACAATTTTACTTGAAAGAGTTTTTTAGTGCTTAGCACGAAATTTTTATTTTTAATTCAATTTTTAATTGTTGGGGTAAGTGGAAAAAAATTCAACAACTATTTACAGCGAAGGTTGAGTGTATAGCTATTTCACGAAAAACCATTTTCGATCATCAGCACTCTTTTCGGAAGTGGATGCACCGGGGATTGAACCCGAGTCCATTCCAACTTCAGCCGCAATGACCCAACGGATAAACACACTCGGCCATTGAGACTCTGTGCAAGCTGTTGGATTTTCCCCACTTTTGCCTTTTTCATTTTCAACATTAACGTTAGTGTGTATATGCTTTTTGCATATATTCTCCACAAACGTGCTGAATTTTTGTTGTAGGCAGTTCGCAATGAACATTGTTGTTAAAAAAAACTCTTTCAAGTAAAATTGTTAACGTTGTTTGGTATATACATAAAATAAATACCAACAACAATGTTCATTGCGAACTGCCTACAACAAAAATTCAGCACGTTTGTGGAGAATATATGCAAAAAGCATATACACACTAACGTTAATGTTGAAAATGAAAAAGGCAAAAGTGGGGAAAATCCAACAGCTTGCACAGAGTCTCAATGGCCGAGTGTGTTTATCCGTTGGGTCATTGCGGCTGAAGTTGGAATGGACTCGGGTTCAATCCCCGGTGCATCCACTTCCGAAAAGAGTGCTGATGATCGAAAATGGTTTTTCGTGAAATAGCTATACACTCAACCTTCGCTGTAAATAGTTGTTGAATTTTTTTTCCACTTACCCCAACAATTAAAAATTGAATTAAAAATAAAAATTTCGTGCTAAGCACTAAAAAACTCTTTCAAGTAAAATTGTTAACGTTGTTTGGTATATACATAAAATAAATACCAACAACAATGTTCATTGCGAACTGCCTACAACAAAAATTCAGCACGTTTGTGGAGAATATATGCAAAAAGCATATACACACTAACGTTAATGTTGAAAATGAAAAAGGCAAAAGTGGGGAAAATCCAACAGCTTGCACAGAGTCTCAATGGCCGAGTGTGTTTATCCGTTGGGTCATTGCGGCTGAAGTTGGAATGGACTCGGGTTCAATCCCCGGTGCATCCACTTCCGAAAAGAGTGCTGATGATCGAAAATGGTTTTTCGTGAAATAGCTATACACTCAACCTTCGCTGTAAATAGTTGTTGAATTTTTTTCCACTTACCCCAACAATTAAAAATTGAATTAAAAATAAAAATTTCGTGCTAAGCACTAAAAAACTCTTTCAAGTAAAATTAAATTTCCTTTTCATCCCTGCTACAACATTTTTCTGTAACTCTTATAGTTTCTGAAATATTGACGATTCAATTTGAATTTTTTCGATTTTTTACGATTTTTTGAAGAAAAAATTGACTTTGTCAGGCAATATCTTTTAAACCAATGTCTTCACCTTCGGTTTTACTCCTTTACGTGAAGCTCCATTCTATTGGGAAAAAGATAAGCTATCAACGAAGAAAATCCATGGTAAAATAGAAAAGTTATAGGCGATCAAGTAAATACATCCAAGTCGCGCAATGCCTCTGCACGGGTATATTCTATGCATGTTATAGCAATACCTACACATCTGCAGTAGCAGCACATTGGCAGCGCAGTAGATAAAAGCCCATTTACGGGTATAACATGCATAGAATATACCCGTGCAGAGGCATTGCGCGAGTTGGATGTATTTACTTGATCGCCTATAACTTTTCCATTTTACCATGGATTTTCTTCGTTGATAGCTTATATTTTTCCCAATAGAATGGAGCTTCATGTAAAGGAGTAAAACCGAAGGTGAAGACATTGGTTTAAAAGATATTGCCTGACAAATTCAATTTTTTCTTCAAAAAATCGTAAAAAATCGAAAAAATTCAAATTGAATCGTCAATATTTCAGAAACTATAAGAGTTACAGAAAAATGTTATAGCAGCGATGAAAAGGAAATTTAATTTTCTTTCGTTGAGTGTCACTCCAAGGAAGATAGCTCACTGCGTTAAAAAGGTATACAGGATTAAGTGGAGCCAGTGGCCAAATAACGGTAAATTGCCGATATCTCAAAAACCTTCCCATAGAATTAAAAATGAGCCCGATTTTCGGAATCAGCGACCGATTTTACATATAGATAGGATGGTCACGTCCAAAGTACAGACAAAAAATTTCATTTTGTGATCCAGTGTAATCGATTTCGTTTAGCTTTTATTTATTTCTTCCCACCAGTAATATTTGCTAGTGGAAATCAATGAGGAAAAATTAAATTCTTATTTCGCTTTGAATTGAATTGCCTCAACGTTTCTAATTTTTATTAAAAAAAAAAAAAATTTAATCTCAGGCTTAGTACCGACACAGTTAACGGTCGTAACACTTCGCCAGAAAAATGCATTATTTTGCCGTGAAATGTTACTACATATATTTCATGACACATTAAATCACCATTTACTTATATATTTAACAAGTTTTTACTACCCTTGACGAGTTTCGCGTGAAACTCAAACTTAATATTAATTACAAAAAATATGTCCAATAAAAAAAAAAAGCAAAACGGCAATACCGATCGTGGTAAGCAATACATCAATCCATATACACTTGCGCTAATCGCCAAGTGATGGCGCTCCGCACAGTTGGATATATTCACCACGATGTAAAAATTTGAAGTCAACCCAACAAGCGAATTACGTTCGCTTCATACCTATTCGAATTCATATTCATGGGTATTAATTTTTTTTTCTTTTTCGTGGGGAGTTAAGGTTTTTGCGCACATTACGCAAAAAATTTACAATTAACACATAAATTGAAGTAAATTTATACAACAACGAATTTACCACAACCGTTTTGAAATATTAATACATATGCCACCCAACCAACCAAATATTCAGGTTCCCTATAATTTCCCATATTTACATACATACATACATATTCGAGCCTTCGGCATCGGACATTGCGGGTAGACAGGAGCCTCGGCACTTCTGTTCACACCTACACCACGAGAGGAAATTATATCGGGAGCCTCGGTTATTTCGGGTAGACAGGAGCCTTGGCGCTTCTGTCCACCTCTAAACCACGAGAGGCAATGAGATCGGGAGCTTCAGCGCTACCGACATCACAAGCCTCAAAACAAATTTGCGAGTGAAGCGGAACTTAGGCTTCCGCCAGCTCCGTTATTATGATCAGGGGCCCGGTTAACGCTTCCGACCCAATACAAGGACTACGTCCAACCCACAACTTCCTTCCTGCCACTCCACTCTAATTCCACTCGCACCTACGGTCGTGGTTATGGAGAAGGCACGAAGGAAGATGCAAACAGCAACGGCGGACCTAGAACTCCATCTGGCCTCCCTGTATACATCATACTGGGAGCTGTTATGGAGTAAGTTGTCCCCGCAATTTAATATATAGAGTACAGAAAGTAACCACGTATGTATTTATAAATCTTATGTATATATTCAAATAAATTCAAAGTTTGTAAATACATATATGTAAAACTATGCACATAATCCCTTACGCTGGTTGATGGAAGAGCGTGGTGTATCCTGCTGGGCCGGTATGTTTACGCCAGTAGGCTAAACTCAATTCCTAACCGCCCTAATGTTCCTTTCCGATTGAACATACTTCTTCTGTGGCAACCCTAACATGACATTAAGTACAAGAAAGTGACTTTCACTTTATTGTCGCTTTCTTTATACAATTATTCGTTTTCTTACCGCCAACGATACCACACTACCATCAACTAACGTAAGTAAGCCTTTGCCTCATTACATGAGCAATATATATGTATACATATTTCTATACATATACTTTAAAACAATTCATACAATTTAATAAACCAATAGAATTCTGTATTTACAAAACTAATTCGTATTGTGTTTATTTTTTTATTATTATTCCCGGCTCTATTGCGGAGTAAACAAATTCTTATGTATGCCGATGATGTGAAACTTTTCAAGTCATACTCTTCTTTGGAAGAAAGATCTGCGCTCCAAACTGATTTAAATTCTTTTGCTACTTGGTGCAATTATAATCTTATGCCACTTAATCTTAATAAATGTAAATTTATGTGCTTTTCGCGGAAGAATATACAACCAGCGGCTTACACAATTAATAACTATAGTTTGGAACAGGCTTATGATTTTGTCGACCTAGGAGTCAGATTTGATTGTAAACTTAACTTCAATTTGCATATAAACGTCACAGTAAATAAAGCTAAAAGTGTCTTGGGATTTGTAAAGCGTTGGTCTAAAGAATTTAGATACCCATATATAACTAAAACCCTTTTTACAACGTTAGTGAGACCAATACTAGAATATTCCTCTATAATATGGAGTCCGCAATATCAAGTTCATTCTGATCGACTCGAATCAGTACAAAAACAGTTCTTACTTTTTGCGTTAAGAGATTTTCACTGGGACCCACGGTGCAATCTTCCCCCGTACAGCCCCGTCGGCTGAAGCTTATTAATCTTCCAACATTATCAAGCCGCAGGGAGATGTTAGGCGTGGTATTCCTGGTTAAACTGTTAAAGGTGTAGAACAAATTTTGAATTACATGAACCATTCCGTTGCTTATGTAAAAGTTTCAATTCTTATTATACTAATTTTGATATTTCAGAATCTATTTTGCAAATAAGAAGATCCCTGTTGTTCGCTCTTAACAAGTGACAACAGATACCTTACTTGTTACACTTATTACTACGTATATCAATATTTACCTTATTTGTACTATTATTTTAATTGTAAGTTCTTTCTTCTTCTTCTCTTCTTGATTGGCGCTTAACCGTCTAGACGATTCTGGCCGAGTCCAACAGAGCGCGCCAATTGCTTCTGTTTCGTGCAGCATGGCGCCACTTGGGAACACCTAGGGAGGCAGCATCGCTGTCCACCTGATTTTCCCAACGCAGTGGAGGTCTCCCTTTTCTTTTGCGTTCAGCGGGTTTCGATAGAAATGCTTTCTTGGCCGGAGCGCCTTCGTCCATTCTCACGACATGACCTGCCCAACGCAGCCGCTGGATCTTTATTTGCTGAACAATGTCGAAGTCTGTGTAAAGCTCGTACAGCTCATCGTTAAATCTCCGTCGATACTCGCCCACGCCAACGGGCAAAGGTCCATAAATCTTACGAAGAACTTTTCTCTCGAATACTCCAAGTGCCATCTCATCTGATTTTGAAATTGTCCATGCTTCTGCGCCGTACATGAGGACTGGAACGATGAGCGTCCTGTAGAGTGTGATTTTTGTTTGTCGAGAGAGGACTTTACTTTTCAGTTGCCTACTTAGTCCGAAGTAGCATTTATTGGCAAGCATGATTCTTCGTTGGATCTCCGTGCTGACATCATTCTTGTGCCTGGTTTTCACTAGGTCATATATGACGTCAAATATTGTCAAACAAATGAAAACGGGTTGGCATATTGTGTCAAATGCGTTTGCAGACAGTTTTGACCACTCGCTGTCACATAAAATGACAGCCATATGAAAACACTCAAATTGTAGTTTGCCAACGCATTGGGCAACATTTGACACACAAAATTCATTTGTCAGCGTGTTGGCAAACTTGTTTCGTTTGTCAAGCTCACAGCTGATTCGCAGTGCCACGGAGCGTGTCAAGGAGCGAAGAGCTAAGGAGCTATGGCTTTTTCACGGAGCGGAGCTGGAGCTCATATTATAGGTAGAAGCTGGAAGTGGAGTTAAAAATCACTAGCTCTTTATATATCTATATCTGTGGCCACAAGCAATAACCGCTTAAGTCGACTTAAGAAGATTTTGAGTTACTACATATACCACATTATTCTCCTTTTAAAACTCTATATTTCTGTAAAAACCCCATTCTTATAACTTAATTCAATAAAAAGATATAAATAAAAACATGTAGGTATATTAGGTATATTAAACTTGCTATAACATCCAAGGTAGATGTATATACTTAATGAAATTTCTGCATGACATTTTGTTTTATTTACAAAATTTGATCGTAACATTGTAAATAGCTCACTGATTTTGCGTCCATGGTTTTTAATCGATTTTTTTTGATTTGTTAAGAAACGCCCTCGAATAAAAATATAAAAATAAGATTTTCTTTGCACTGCCATAAGCACTCAGATATAAAAAAATTTTATATGTACATATGTGCCTATGATTCATATTTTATGTGCAGAGCAAAGGCACTTTGTATTAGAGCTCTCGAGAACTGCCGTAAGAAATCGAAATATACAATAACAAAAGTGTAATGAAAAAAAAAATAATTCAAAATATGAAAGCACTGTAAAAAATTTGTATTCAAATAATTTTCATATAAAAAATAAAAAAAAATTGTATGTATGTGATACTACCATTTGAAAATAAATTCTAAAATAATAGTGGTCTTCATCTAAAGTGATAAGTAATAAATTTTTAAAGTTTATCAGTTTATCCGCATTTTTAAATGAAACCACCTTGGTAAATAATTGTTTAAACTCTTGTCAGTGTCAACTTGATTAATAAATAAAAAAAAAACCCAATAAAATAAACAAAAAAATGCCGAAGGAAACCACAATTTCTTCTTTTAAATTGAAAAAGTAAAACTGACAATGTGTCAGACTTGAGTTTTACCGAAATTTATAAATTTACGCAACAAAATCGTTCGGTAAAGTGATAAAGTTTGCTTAAATATATTTTCATAAAAATTTTGACAGATAATTTATTACAATTAATATTTTATCACTTTACCGCATTTACCAGCAGTTTACCACTTTAGATGAAGACCCTTAATATTTTATTGGAATTCTTAAAAAAATCTAAATAAGCAAAAAATTTTTCAATGCATATAAAAATTTTGTAGATGTATTGAGCTTTGTACTTTCAATACGAGAGCGTTTAGCAGGCCTGCTATAGAGAATAAAGGTAGGTTTAAAACCGAAGATGGTTTTAAAGCGATCCTAGATTATGCCAAATAGTATCGAGTTTACCTTTATCTCAGGTAAGCGTTGAGCGTCTCTTTTCATCATTAAAAATTGTCGTATCTGATTTAAAACAGTCTTGTCGATTTGAAGCGGAGCCAATATATAAAAAATCGGAGCGAGAACGGAGCCCTATGCAAAAAAAGGACGGGAACTAATGCCTATATGACACTACTTTTTTTTCTTGTTTTTTTTTTTTTTGGTGTGGAAAAACCACCGAAAGTCAAAATACAAAAACAATTCTTCTGTAGGTTGAAAAGAGACAAAAACTCCCTCAAAAACAATTTGATTGACATTAAACTTCAAAGTAAATGAAAATAATATTTATTTCAAGAATTAATTTTTTTGAATTTTGAATTTAAATTACTGAAATAAAAGTTATGAAACTCAGATGGCAGAGTAGCTGTGTATTCCATGTTATAAAGAGAAGCCAGTGCGCAGTATACTTTTTCTTCTGGACTTCTTCTTTCCCCTTACGGCCAAAGCAGAAGCTTACAAGAGGCCAATTTAAAATTTGTGTTTCCATATATTTTTTATTTTATATATAATTTATTTTATAGTTGTCAAATTGAAACAATTGTCAGAAAAACCTGCCGAATGCGAAAAAACCTACCGAAATACAAAGTGGCTCGTTGGTTTTTAACCGCCTAGATGGTATTTTGTTGGTATTTCGTTTGGTTTTTCAATATAGCCTGCTCGCTTGCACCAACGCAAAACTGTATTTGACCATCTCCTTCACTCAAAAAAACCTTGTAGAATACCGGGAAAAAAACGTAGTGTCATATGGGCATAAGAGCAGCAAAAAATTTTGGAAGCGGAGCAAACGAAAAAATCCATTGCACCGGGGCCCTGGTTTGTCGAGCGCACAGCTGATTGTGATTGTGCGAGTATTATAAATTTATTTATTTATTTTGTTAATAGTATTTTAATATCAGAAAATGGAAGAGTTATTAGTAAACGATTTCCAAGTTTTTGTGCAACCTAGAAAAAGCACCACCACAAGAAAACCACGGGTGAGAAAACTGACCTTGCTGTCCGGCTGTCAAAAGCTTTTACTTCACGTTTGACATCAGAGATGAAAACGGACTGTCAATCAACTGACACCAAAATTTGACGGCAATCTTTGACCCACACTGTTCTATCGACTTTATTTCAGTTTTTGAAACCTAATGAAAACACATTTGACTCAAAATGAAATATTGTCATCTAGGACAGTGATTTGACGTCAGTGAATTTGACCTAATGAAAACCAGGCTTTGGTGTTTCTTTCTTCTATATTATTATATTATGTATATACATTAGACTGACCACAAATGCAAAAGTGCTGATTTTTTTTGCTCCCCGCGCATTTTCTGATAGCTTGACAATAGAAAATAAGATCTGCATAAAAATCTGACCATCGGTAGTGGGAAATAGCCACGCGCATTTGAACTAAAGTTCAAAAATTGATGATATTTATACCTACCGTTATCCTTTCAGGAGATATTGAGTCCTTAAAGTGAAATTTAAATTTTTTTGTTTGGTAAAAACGCAAAAATAAATATTTAAAAAATAGAGAATTGCATAAACTATACATCATTTAATAGGTTATTTAAAGTAGTTTTACACATCATAAATTTTTTTTGATTTACATGCACTATTATAGTCAAGAAAATGATTTAAAATAAGCAATTCGCATTTTTTCAAACTTTTTTTTTACTAAACTGAAAATATCGTAGTAGGCTTTGCAATAAAAAAAAAATGTGGTATAGTTTCATATTTCAGCTCATTCAGTACTTTGTTGAACTTTCTTTAAAGTGAACTTGTAGCGGTAGTGCTCATAAGTTTGTTATATTCAGTTCAAAAAAGTTTTTTTCAATTTTTTTTAAAACTATTATTGTAATGGCATTAAGATCCAGATGCATTCCCTTAATTGGTAATTATTTAAAATATCTTACGAGCTAAGTGCTATGTAAGGCTTTTCTATTGTATAATGTAAGAGTATCTTTTTTAAACACAGGCTTGAAAAAAACTTTGAATGGAAATATGCTTCCAAGCAGAAGAAATGTGTTAAGCTATTTATTTTATTTGATTCGTGATGAACATTAAACGGCAAAGGAAAGCATTCCTATTTTGTCCAATAGATTGATTGAGGTCTATACGAAATTCGGAATTCCGACCAAAAGAAAAGATGGAATAGAGAAAATGATTAAAAGGCGTTTAAATCAATACAACAAAATTATTAAATTGAAATGTGGTAAGGTAAAAAAACATTTTACTGACTCTCTGGACGTGTTATTTGACATATCTCATGCAAATTCCATTAAAACATTGCAAAAGAATAAAAATACGACAGCCATAAACTTTTTAAACGAACATCGCGTATCAATAAAAGCTGTGCGCTCAAAATTGGCTTTAGAAATTGAAGTACAGTATTTTTATTATTTTGCAATGTTTTAATGGCATTTGCATGAGATATGTCAAATAACACGTCCAGAGAGTCAGTAAAATGTTTTTTTTACCTTACCACATTTCAATTTAACCCATTACCGCCCACTGTCCCCAAATGAGGACACCTCTTCAAGTAGCCGCTACTCTTTACTAAATATAAAAAACTCTTAATATGTCCTCAATTATGAAATATAGAATACTAAATTTTATGTAAGCAAAAACATATGGAGGTTGTGACAATAAATGTACAATTTCAAGGCCTTAAAAATTCCAAATTTCGTCGGGGTAATTCTTGTGGAGTATTTATATACATTTCTTGGATATATTATTGAACTAAACTAAACTAAGTTGACTTAAATATCAAGCCGAGGGTTAAAAAGCTTTAGAAAGTGAATTTGTGTTGAAAAATTTTAAATAGTATAAAAAAATTTTAGTTTTATAGTAGTGTCCCCATATGGGGACAATGGTCATAAGCGTTAGCATTTTTTCAACTTGTAGCAGTTGTTTTAGAAGGCAGAACTGTGGCATATCGTAAATTTCTGAAGGACTAGAATAATTTTTTATCACTATATTACGCCGTTGCTTGAATAATACATATGCATACATTTATGTTTGAGCTGATATCGATAGTCATATCAACTATAGGATAGATTGTGAGTGTTTATATGAGAACGAGCACATCGAAGAGAGATATAGCTTTGACTAGTGTGACTCTATTATATTATACGTTTACAGCGCAGCTCCCTTATAAAACTTTACGGGAGTTCCGTTAACAATTTTCGATCCTGTCTTTCTTTCTCGCTTCGCTTTAACATAAACACTATACATTCCATTTCCATAAGGTATGTATATTTTTCGTTGTCTGTTCTGAGCTTTGTATTTATCGCAGCTCCGATATAAAAGCTATACGGTATTTCCATTTATAATTTTCGTGGCATTCTTTCTAGTCTTGCTGCAACATAAATGCACTCTAATTGATATGGTGCCCTCGAATATGATATATGTATGTATGTATTAGTCCTCCCTCCTGCCATTGATAGTGATGACTTGTAGATAAATCACGGAGCTTTGGTATGCACCGCTATTCCAAATGAAATAGCTGGAAGATTTGAGGTTGTTCAAGCCTCCTTCACGCTGTGCTAAGTGTAAAGGGAGTGAATTCGAAGGAACAACTTGGAGACCGTTTTCATCTAACTCTAGTGTCAAATATAACTCCATTGATAGGTAATATTGTTAATAAAATAACTGGTAGTACTCCTACGTAATTTTTTTGAGAAAATGATTGAATCCATATTCTTATAATGATATTTGGCGTTATTTACGAAAATCAAAACAACTAACACAATTTGAACCTAATTAGGCAACCTGGCTCCTCATCCGCAGTAGTTGATAAAGTGTCGAAAAACAACGGCCATAATCCTAAACTTTTAAAAGTTAATTACACAGCATAGTTTTTCACTCTAAATGCCGCTGGCGGTGTGGATTATGCCCAAAATCTACTTGGGTTGAACGCAAATTCTTTGCCAAATTTCATACTACAAGTGCCCATTGTCCCCATATGGGTACACCCACTTTTCTCAAAAACTAAAAAAAAATTTCCACTTTTTTTCTTTGTAACTTCTTTTTTGACTAAGAATAATTTAATAAATAACAATGAAAACAATTTTCTATCAGCAGATTTGATTTGGGCGGTAATGAGTTAATAATTTTGTTGTATTGATTTAAACGCCTTTTAATCATTTTCTCTATTCCATCTTTTCTTTTGGTCGGAATTCCGAATTTCGTATAGACCTCAATCAATCTATTGGACAAAATAGGAATGCTTCCCTTTGCCGTTTAATGTTCATCACGAATCAAATGAAATAAATAGCTTAACACATTTCTTTTGCTTGGAAGCATATTTCCATTCAAAGTTTTTTTTCAAGCCTGTGTTTAAAAAAGATACTCTTACATTATACAATAGAAAAGCCTTACATAGCACTTAGGGGTCAGAATATTATAAATCGATCAAAAAAAAAAAAGTTAGCTGCGATTTTTGCGAATCCAACATAAATCGATAGCCGCACGACTTCTAAGATTTTCTGTATACTTAGTTTTAAAAATTTCTTTTTTTTTTAAGTTTATATATTAAGTTAAAGTTTAATGTAATTTTTGGGTAAAATCTTAATATCTCGGGAACTATAAGTCGTATTTGACTGATTTAAAAGGCATTAGAACCAGAAAATGCCAGGATATTATGAAATGGTATCATATTGCTACATTTTATATTGGAAGCATAAAAACAAGATTGTGAGGTTGTAATTCGCGGTGTTCTCCTATTCAGAAAATTTGCAATTTAATACCACAAAGAGACCTATCAATCAAGAACTAAACCCCGCTTTCGGATTTTTGGGACAGGCATGATTAAAGAAACTACAGCGATGAATGTTACTCTATGTTCAGCAATACTTGCACTTTTATCAATCAAATATACCACTATGAGTAAAGCTAGCGGTAGGCTTTGCTTTTTATCAGATATCTTACCTTCGTACCAATATAAGAGGAAGCTCGTTTTCCCATTTTTACTGCGTTTCGATCATTTTTATCCACGGATTTAAAAAAATTAATGTGTAGTTAAGTTTAGTAAACTTTATGTTTAACAAATTCTTTTAAAAATGAAATTTTGCTACATGAAATATGTCCGGGATCTTGAGGTACAAATGCATAGTACTTTTGAATGTTTTTGACACCTCTCGCTAATTTGAACCAAGGTTTCAGCGTATTTTTTTGCTTTTCTTTTGGGTGTTTTAATTTGCTAAATGTTTACAGCATACTTACCTGTATAGACAATAGTTTTTAAGTCTAACATGTATTGATTTATATGGTATAAATATTCTGTGCTCGTATACCTATCTAGTATTAACAAGCAAGGAATCCCAAGTTCGAGTAGAATCGAAAATTAGATACTCATCTGCTTTCATTGGTTGTTTGCGTTTGATCGAAACACTGTGTATTTTATATAAGCGGGTTGCCGCATAAAGTGGGCGTAGTCACGCCCATTTTCAAAATTTGTATCAATGATCCGACTAAGCGTATACATAAATATACTCGTTAGTGAAAAATTTTATCAATGTGTTACTTTTAGTTACAAAAATGTCACGTTACAAATTTCTGAAGAGCATTCTAGAAACATCTCTGTTAAAAAGAAGGCGTGGTCATAAACCGATTTCGAACGTGTATTACAAATAAACAAGTGACAAAAGTGTAGGTATACACCAAGCTTATTCATTTATTTGCAACATCCCATGGAAAAGGTCCATGTGATGGATTGGGTGGCACAGTTAACGACACGCTTCTCGAGCCAGCGCACAGAGACCACTTGTGAACCACATCACAAACACTAAGGAACTGTAGGAAGGGCGGCAGGGTTTTTAAAAAATATTTCTTTTGGATATGGTAAAGATGAAGATTACAAAAATAAAGATAGTTTTCTAAAACCCCATTTCAAATTAGCGAAAGATATAAAAATACTCGGGAGTACCATGTATATGTACTTAAAGATCCCCGACATATTTTATGTAGCGAAATTTCATTTTTAAAAGAATTTGTTAAACATAAAGTTTACTAAACTTAACTACACATTAATTTTTTTAAATCCGTGGATAAAAATGATCGAAACGCAGTAAAAATGGGAAAACGAGCTTCCTCTTATATTGGTACGAAGGTAAGATATCTGATAAAAAGCAAAGCCTACCGCTAGCTTTACTCATAGTGGTATATTTGATTGATAAAAGTGCAAGTATTGCTGAACATAGAGTAACATTCATCGCTGTAGTTTCTTTAATCATGCCTGTCCCAAAAATCCGAAAGCGGGGTTTAGTTCTTGATTGATAGGTCTCTTTGTGGTATTAAATTGCAAATTTTCTGAATAGGAGAACACCGCGAATTACAACCTCACAATCTTGTTTTTATGCTTCCAATATAAAATGTAGCAATATGATACCATTTCATAATAGCCTGGAATTTTCTGGTTCTAATGCCTTTTAAATCAGTCAAATACGACTTATAGTTCCCGAGATATTAAGATTTTACCCAAAAATTACATTAAACTTTAACTTAATATATAAACTTAAAAAAAAGAAATTTTTAAAACTAAGTATACAGATTTATGTTGGATTCGCAAAAATCGCAGCTAACTTTTTTTTTTTTGATCGATTTATAATATTCTGACCCTTAGCTCGTAAGAAGTTATTAAATAATTACCAATTAAGGGAATGCATCTGGATCTTATGCCATTACAATAATAGTTTTAAAAAAATTTGAAAAAAACTTTTTTGAACTGAATATAACACACTTATGAGCACTACCGCTACAAGTTCACTTTAAAGAAAGTTCAACAAACTATTGAATGAGCTGAAATATGAAACTATACCACATTTTTTTTTTATTGCAAAGCCTACTACGATATTTTCAGTTTAGTAAAAAAAAAAGTTTGAAAAAATACGAATTGCTTATTTTTTTCTGCGTTGTGAAAGGCATGCCTACCTCAGACATAAATTGCAAATCGTGCTTTTAATTGTCTTCCGACCACTCTCCAATCCTAGTAACAATTGATAAAAATTTTACACCGGCAGCGGAACAATGCAGCCTTTACAATCGGCTGACTGACTGGGAATACTTCCGACACATCATCACGTCTAATCTTGACTTGAAATCTGCGCTGAAATCTGCTGAAGATATAGAGGCAGCAGTCGAACATTTTAACAACTGCATCCAACAAGCTGCGTGGAAATCAACTCCCACCCTCACCAGACAAGAAAGGATAATTGTTGCCCACAACATAAAAGCTAAGCTCAAAGAAAAGCGACTCGCAAGGAAAAAGTGGCAACAAACCCGTCACCCCGACGACAAGAAATGATTGAAAGCACTCACAAAAGATCTCAAAAATATCCTCAAAAATGAAAACAACAGACAAGTTCAACAATATCTCAGTAATATTGATACAACAGCTGCAACTAATTACTCCCTTTGAAAAGCTGCTAGTAAGCTAAAAAGGCCGATTCTCTCCAATTCTCTTATACGAATGGAAAATAACGAATGGGCGAAAAGTGACGCAGAGAAAGGAAATACTTTTGCACGCCACCTAAAATCAGTATTCACCCCCACATGATATTGAACCCTCACTAAGCACAAAAACGGAAGTGGAAAATACTCTGAGGGCCGTTTACTCAACCTCTGATTAACGCTAACCACGGTCAATCACCATTACCGACTTCATCAAACCATGTATTTAACATGAGGTCGATAATGCAGTCCATAGCTTAACCGGACTTTGTCCTCCGGTTACCGTTAATCAGTGGTTGAGTAAACGGCCCTGAGTCATCCTTATCAAATGGACCTCCCCATAAAAAGATTCGCAATATTGGAAGTAAAAACCGTAACAGCGAAACTCAACCCGATATGACGCTGCCTGTCCCGCTGTCCCCCAAGAGACTTAAAATGTCCCGCTTTCGCAAAAAACCGAGAATAAAATCTACCATTTTTATTATTATTTTTATTTTTTTTTTTTCAAAAAAAAAAGGAAAACAACGGTAGCCCTGTAATATCAGCTGATTTGGCCAAAGTGCTAGTTATTTTTATCTCCACCTCCACTCCGGGGCCCTGTAAAATTGGTATGAACTACATAGTTCAATGAACCCACCTCTACATATTATGTATAAAGCCTATTCAGATTGCATTTGAAATTACGTTGATTAGCCGAAATTACTTTCCGAAATCACGCACGTTCACACACGTATTTAAGTAAATTCATTTAGGGCCGTTTACTCAACCTCTGATTAACGCTAATCACGGTTAAAGTTCGGTTAAACATCATTATCGACTTATCGACCTTTGTCCTCCGGTTAGCGTTAATCAGAGGTTGAGTAAACGACCCTTAGGGCCTTAGGGCCGTTTACTCAAGCTCCGGTTAAGCACTTAACCACAGATTTTTGTCCGGTTAAGCAATTTATTTGACAGCTCACCATACAATTTACGTCAAACTAACCAGCGGTTAAATTAATCAGATGTTGAGTAAACGGCCCTTAGTCGTGTTCAGTTACGGTGTTTTAACATGGTAACTTAAATGAAAATATCATTAATAAAATACTCCCACCAAATTAATTTTTTTATAATTAAAGAATCGCTTATGCAATACGCAATGAGAATATGAATATCTAAGAAACCGCCGCGAACAAATTTAATAGCTGTGCTATACATCTGCGCTAAAATAAAACACAGCTAATGTGAAATATTAGCGATTGGTAAAGCTGTTTTTCGATTATAATCGATAAAACTTAAAGAAGAGACCGATTGCAGGGTAATTTCGTGAGTATTTCCGCCGAAATGCGCATTTCAATGGTAATTTCGGCTGGAATGTTTGTATGGCGTAACAACGTTATTTAAGGGTAATCAACGCCGAAACAACGATTTTTGCCTAAATAACCCTTATAGCAGTATTCTGTAAGCTGTCTCAAGTCACTAATAGAGACTTTTGGAGACTTTTTCGTGGTGAGATTGATTTTGAGAAAATTTGGTATTCTGTAAGCGGGCTCACGTCTCAAGTCTCAAAAAATACGTCACTAAATAGTGACCTGGTGTTGAGGAGGTCACAAAATAAACAAAACATTGAGGTGAACTAAATAAAGCGTCAAAATTTATAAAATTTTACAACTTGTTTGCTCTTTTCTTGTTCGCTGGCTATTTTCTGTAATAAAACAAGTTTATTTGTATGAAATTAGCAAAATAATAAAATTTTGCTGGTTTTTCTAACTTACTTTTTTCCGCCATTTCGATCAAGTGTAAATAGTGATGTGATACGATATTTATCGATATTTCAATGTTTTACGTTACATGACTTTTTTTGCGAATCGGTTCAGATAAAACACTCATAAAACATTATATTCATAACTATTTTTATAAGTGATAAGTAGTAACGATACGCTTTATTTTTTTAATGCAATATATTGCTCATAAACTCATTTCCAAAACCTATTTTCGTATGTAATCGATTAGTGAGTATTCGTTAAATTATTTTGTTATCTCAAACAGTCTCAGCACATTTTCACCACAGTCTTTGGTGAAATTTTTAGTGACTGTGGCTTACAGAATACCAAAAATGGCTCAAGTCACTAAAAATGTCTCATGTCTCAAATCTCAAATTTTGTGACTTGAGATGAGACGGAGTTACAGAATTCGCCTATTAAATTACGGAAATCTGACTAGGCTTATACTTTCAATCGCTAAGTCGGAAAACGCGGGAATAGAGACCAATTAATTGTAATTATTCGAGTTTTTACAATAAAAACATGCCTAAACGCAAGTGCATTTTTAGTATTACTTTGCAAAATAAGTACCCATGTATACAACAAAGAGGTGGGATAGCCGATGTTACGTGCGAAAAGTGTTGTACTGATTTTAGTGTCAGTCATGGTGGCGGCAGCGATATTGAGAAACACTTAAGATCTGAAAAACACAGGCGTTCTGATGAAGCTGCCGCCTCAAGTTCCTCAATGCTTAATTTTTGAAAAACAACCGATTTACCTACTTCCAAAGATTTGGATATAGCTGCAGCAGAAGGCGCATGGGCGTACCACACGGTGCAAGAAAACTATAGTTTTCGCTCTAATGATTGTGCTTCAAACTTAATACAGACATGCTTCGAGAAAAAACTTAGATGTGCTCGTACAAAATCAGAGGCCATAATTGTAAATGTGTTAGCGCCTATGGCAATGAAGGAGCTAAAAGAGCACATGCACGATGCCCACTGCATATCTTTATCAACAGATGCTTCCAACCATGGCTCAATAAAATTATTTCCAGTTTTAATTAGGTACTTTTTACCAAATGAGGGTTTGAAAGTCAAAATTTTAGATTTTCGAGAATTTCCAGGCGAATCATCTGACTTAATTATATATTATTTGATGGAAGTATTATGTTCTAATGATTTGATTAAGAAAATTGTTGCATTTTGTGGAGACAATACGAATTGCAATTTCGGAGGAAAGAAGAGAAAAGGGACTAATAACGTTTTCGCAAAATTGAACCAAAAGATAGGAAGACAGCTCATTGGGATTGGATGTGCAGCCCACATAGTTCACAACGCTATAAAAGCAGCCGCAGATTGTCTCCCTGTTGATTTTGAATGCATCATTGTAAAAGTCTATTCATTCTTCTACATCTACAGTATCCGAGTAGAAGCTCTGAAAGAATTTTGTGATTCTACTGATACAGAGTATAAAAAACTGCTGGGTTACAGCAAAACAAGGTGGCTTGCATTAATGCCTGCCCTTGAGAGAGTTTTACAAATGTTTACGGCGTTGAAAAAATACTTTTTAAGCATAGATAAATGTCCAAATATTTTAAAAACGTTTTTCGAAGACCCTAGTCCAAATTGTGGTTATACTTTTTACACGCACAGGCAGCGTCTTTCAATCAAGCGATTTTAAAAATCGAGGGACAAAATGTTACGGCAATAGAGTCTGCAAATGAAATTAGTCGTCTACGAGAAAACTTAGCACTTAAAGCAGATTCAACGTTTCTTCCTCTGACGGTTCGTAATCTACTAGAAAAACTAAAAGACAGTGACGTTGCTGTAGATGTGCAGAATGTGAAAAGCGTTGCTGTCGAATTTTATAAGACAAGCGAACAATACTTAGAACAATGGTCCCAGTGCAATGAAGAGCTGGTGGTGTTTAAGTGGTCAAATTTGAAAAAAGTGCCTTCCTGGGAAGAAGTACAGAATGTTACAGATTTGTTGATTGCTCAAGATTTATTAACAGTAACCAAGGTACGGCAGTGTTCGATGAGTTTTCGCTTATTACCACCTATGTCACAGATGGAAATGTTGCCACTGAAGACCGTTGGGTGGAATTGTTCAAACATTTTCCTTCTAACAATATCAACTGCACAAATTTTCGCATAATTATTGAGTATATTTTCTGCATGCCTGGAAGTAACGCACCTGTCGAAAGAGCTTTTTCCTTAATGAATAAAATATTGACTAGCGAAAAATCCCAATTGAGTTCCAGAGATTTGAAAGCTATTTTGATTACTAAGACTAACATCGAAAAAACATGAAATCAGTTCCATTCATACTTGCATACTAGGCCTGACATTTTAAAACTGATTTTCTCCGCTGACTTGAACATAATTCAATAATGGAATAACAACACAGTACAACAAATGAGGAGTGATTTGTACTGTGTTAAAATTGCTGTTATACAGTGTAGGTATTTGAATATATTTATATTATCTTAATTTTTTATTAGAAGGTAATGAAATACCAAGGCATTTTTTTTATTCAAGTGTCCCGCTTTGAGAAAAAAAAGTAAATGGTCACAATAGTTATACGTATCAAGCGTCCTGCTTAGAGGAAAAAAATAAATGGTCACATTATTCATACCCCCTCAATGGAAAGTCGCCCAGATGAAAATGATTCTGAAACCAGGAAAGCCCCCTGATACGGCAGCGTCTTACAGACCTATTAGCCTGCTGCCCGTTGTCTCAAAAGTCTTGGAAGTCATTTTCCTTAAAAGGCTCCTACCCATAATAGAAGAGCGTAACATTATACCTAATCACCAGTTTGGCTTCAGAAGAGGGCACGGAACAATTGAACAAGTACATCGACTTACCGAGAAAATCTACTCTGCCTTTGAGCAAAAAAAATATTGTACAGCTGCTTTTCTAGACATATCCCAAGCATTTGATCGCGTATGGCACGACGGTCTCCTCTATAAAATAAAAAATACTCTCTCTACAAATTACTTCCTATTTATACAATCCTATCTAAAAAATCGTTACTTTTTCGTCAAAGAAGGAGTAGAGCAGTCTGAGCTTTACGAGAGCTTAGCAGGCGTCCCGCAAGGTAGTGTAATGGGCCCAATACTGTACCTACTTTACACATATGACCTCCAAATAGCAGAAGGAGTCACTATCGGCACTTTTGCCGATGACACTGCCGTTCTGGCTGCAGACCTCAACCTTAACGTGGCGTCACTCAAGCTTCAAAGAAGTTTAAATAAAATTACCCATTGGCTGAAAGACTGGCGGATAAAGTCAAATGAATCAAAATCTGTCCAAGTGACGTTTACAACTAGACGTAACACTTGCCCACCCGTAAAACTCAACGGCATTGATTTACCGCAAAGTGATGTAACAAAGTACCGTGGTTTGCATCTCGACAGAAAACTAACATGGAGAACCCACATATTCACCAAACGAAAAGCTCTTGGTATAAAACTGATAAATCTTTATTGGCTCATGAATCGACTTCCAACTATCAATCGACAACAAACTCCTGCTCTACCCCATTTGGACCTATGGCATACAGCTGTGGGGACCGCAGCAAACTCAAATAAAGAAATTCTCCAAAGATTCCAATCGAAAACCCTTACAACGATTCTAAATGCACCCTACTACGTCACGAACGACCGACTACATCGCGATCTAAAGATACCTACTATCGCTCAAGAAATCAAGAAGTATGCTGCAGCATACAAAATTACATTATTAGCTCACCCCAACCCACTCGCCCTAACCCTGACGGCAAGACCAACTAATTTCGTACGCCTCAAAAGAAAATCATTTACAGATCTTTATTGATGCACTACAATAAATGGATGCACTACTGAGAGCAATGTACCACCATGTTTATTAAGTCATTATTATACTCAGCTGTACTAGTACACAGAGTATTATAGTTTTAATCACATAACGGTGGATTGTAACAGAATGAAATAATCGAGATAGATATAGACTTATATATATCAAAATGATCAGGGTGAAAAGAGAAATCGATTGAGCCATGTTCGTCCGTCCGTCTGTCCGTCCGTCTGTCCGTCTGTAAATACTCTAAGTCGCGCAAAAATTGAGATATTTTGATGAAATTTGGAATGCAAGCTGGTATCGAGACTGGGACGGTTGGTATTGAAAATGGGGAAATCGGACCATGACCACGCCCACTTTTCCTATATAGAAAAAACCGGAAATTTGGTATCTCAGTCCCTAATATAGCTGGAGCGATGAAATTTTACCCACGTGTTGAGCTCAGGCCCATATGAAGAAATTTGGTGAAAGTTTAGAAAATGGGCGGTGCCACGCCCACTTATTAAGGGTCAAACATGGAAAGTTTTATATGTCATAACTCAGAAACCATTGAAGATATATCGATGAAATTTGGTATGCGTGATTTACTTACTCAGCCAAACATTTGGACGGAAAATAGTTAAAATCGGTTGACGGCCACGCCCACTTTTATATATGTATATTATAAAGTGACCTAATAAAAACATTTTAAGCGATATCTCTGTCAAATATAAAGATATATCACTGAAATTTTGTCGCATGAGTCCAACTATGGACATAAAACAGAAAAAACAAAAATTTTTAAAAATGGGCTGTGCCACGCCCACCTATTAAGGGGCAAACATTGAAAGTTTTATGAGTCATAACTCAGAAACCGTTGAAGATATATCGATGAAATTTGGTGTGCGTAATATACTTACTTAGGCAAATGTTTGGACTAAAAATTGCCAAAATCGGTTTACGATCACGCCCACTTTTATATATGGGTATTATAAAGTGGCCCAATAAAAAAATTTTAAGCTATATCTCTGTCAAATATAAAGATATATCATTGAAATTTTATGGCAGGAGTCCAACTATGGACATAAAACGAAAAACACAAAAATTTTGGAAAATGGGCGTGGCACCGCAACTTTTTAGAAGCAGGAATATACTAGATTTCTGAGCCCATAGCTCGAAAAACAATTGATATATAATGACGAAATTTGGTGCGTACACTTTTATTACTTGTGGTAATACATGATTTTAGCGAAATCGGTTGACGACCACGCCCACTTTTATATATGGGTATTATAAAAAGGCCTAATAAAAACATTTTAAGCGATATCTTTGTCAACTATAAAGGTAATTCATTGAAATTTTGTGGCATGAGTTCCACAATAGGCCGGAAACAAAAAGTACAAAAATTTTGGAAAATGGGCGTGGCACCGCCTCTTTTTAGACAAAGGAATATACGAGATATCTTAGCCTATAACTCGGCAAATAATTGAGATATTATAACGAAGCTTGGTTTATACACTTTTATAACTTGTGTTAATAGACATGCAAAAATTTATTCAAATCGGTTTATGACCACCAAATGTTGAAAATGGGCGTGGCTACGCCCACTTTATGCAGAACTCGCTTTATATAAAGTACACCGTGTTTCCATCACACGCAAACAAACAATGAAAGCATATAGCTGAGTATCTAATGTTCGATTCCACTCGAACTTAGGCTTCCTTACTTGTTAATTCCTAATTACTTTTAACGAACCACAAAATTGTTAGATGTATTTTATTTATACAGTTGGCAAAATATATTGGATGTTAAAAAAAAAAAACATGCGCGGAAATTCAATTTCAAAAGACGGCTGGCTCATTGGCAAGTTCAAATTGTTTCCCTCGCATTTTTGATACGAACCGTTTGCCATAAAATTCAACACCGCCAAAACCCGGACAGTTAATGGCAAGGACGTCTGTTGATGGTCATACGGTTCTAAATCACTAATAAGGCTAGGGTTGCCAGACGTACTGATTTGATCAGTACAATACTGATTTTTCGTGCCCCGTACTGATGGTTTTAAAAACCTTAAGAAATTTTGTACTGATTTGTACTGATTTTTAGCCGACACTAAAAAAAATTCATTTTTATCACCCTGCACTGTTTTTAATTTTCCAACTGTTTTCATTTGACGTTTGTAACCATGAAACAATTAGGAAAGAGGCCGCAACCCGAACGTTACATGTCATAGAAACAAAATTGACAGTTAACGATACGGAAACAAAAACAAAATGTCAGTAATAAAGACGATTTTCTCCGCATATATTGTTTTTTTTTTGAAGGCAATGTTCTGATTTTTTCGGGAAAGGTATCTGGCAAACCTGCCGCTGTGGTGCAGTTGTAGAGTGCTCGCCTGCTATACCAGAGGTCTCGGGATCAAACCCCAGTCCGGACAAACACCAAAAAAATTTTTCTAATTAGTATAAATCCAATTATTGGATTTTTTGAGAGCAGCGGTCACCTCTCGGAAGTGGGCGGCATACCCTCCGAGGGTATTTCTGCCATGAAAAAGCTTCTCACAAAAAATGCATTCGCTGTTCGGAGCCGGCATAAAACTGTAAGTCCACCCAATTAGTAGGAAAAACAAAAAGGAGCACACCTCGAATTGGGAGAGAAGCTCGGCCATAAAACTCGTCAGAGTTATAATAGCGCCATTGTATTATTATTATATCTGGCAAACCTAAATAAGGCGCTGACACAATTGACGGGTCAAACGAAAATTTTGCACGAACAAATTTTCACTTAAGGAAAATGGATCGCTCGAGTCCCGCAAGCATCTCAAGTGCCGCGAACTATTTCTATTTTCTTCATTTTCTTCCTCATCCACCAATAACAGCAAAAGTAATAAATCTTCTTGCGATTCCATTGTTTCAGAAAATATGAAATATTTATTTAATTAATTTAAAGCAAACGAATTTTATTTGTCAAGACCAATTGACGTATTAAAAAAGGTTATAGCCGCTGTGGTGCAGTGGGTAGAGTGCTCGCCTGCTTTGCCAGAGGTCTCGGGTTCAAACCACGGTCCGAGCAAAACACCAAAAAATTTTTCTAATTAGTAAATATCCAATAATTGGATTTTTTAAGAGCAGCGGTCACCTCTCGGCAGTGGGCGGCATACCCACCGAGAGTATTTCTGCCATGAAAAAGCTTGTCACAAAAAATGCATTCGCCGTTCGGAGCCGGCATAAAACTTTAGGTCCACCCAATTAGTAGGAAAAACAAAAAAGGAGCACATCTCGAATTGGGAGAGAAGCTCGGCCATAAAACTCGTCAGAGTTATAATAGCGCCATTGTATTATATTATTATATTAATCAACGTATTGACAATTAGGCAAGAAAATAGCTTTTTTATTTTGACACAGAATTGCAAATACTTGATAAATAGTCAAAATTGACAAATAAGCAATATGGTGAATTTGTCAAGTACACAGAATAGAGCTGTTAATCTTCTACGCAGTCACTTTTTTCTTTATTATACCTGTTCAAAACCACTGAATGACCCAGCATTGTGGCCTTGCTATTATTATCATTTACGCTTATGTATATGAAAGCTCAAGCACATCAATATATGTACCTATGTAATTTTCTCTACTCATTGGTCACTTCCAATAGCTCTCATCATCTATCGCTATACTGCTCTCTACTTATTATTTTACTTCCAATAGCTCTCATATCTACCGAAATATGTTTGCACAAGAATTTTTGCTATATGAGCTTTCTCAAATTTCATGTAAATCAGTTGTAAAAATACCTTTGGAAAATAAAGTTATCGTGGTCAAGACAAATCAGTCTTCAGACTCTTAACATTGGTGACCCCGACGTGATCCCGTTGATCCGTCCAACAACAAAACATTAGTAAAAATTTTATCTCATTCGTTTTTGGCTAAAGCACCGTGTGTAAGCACATTCACCCGTACAACCGTTGCATACACGGTCCGCTATATTTTTTTGCACAAAATTAATTGCAGTAAAACGTTACGGAATTCTACCGCTATAGTCAGTGCTGTAGAGGCTACAAACTGCAAGTCGCAATCGAAATCGTATCAAATACAAATGGGCAATGAAGATGATACAGTTAGTCGACCAGGATGGTTCTTTAAAAAGAAGAGTGAAGCTCTTGCTAAACAATTGGATGCAGTAAATCGACTCGCAACAACTGAATCTTTAGCTGCCATGGATCACGTTGATCTTACTATGAGACTCGAACGCATTGAGAACATACGAAGCAACTTTGAGGATTCACAAACTCGTCTGGAGGAAGAGGATCCTGATGAATTGGAGAGTGATGATAGGCAGCAGTTCTGGGATGTTTATATGTCGCTAAAGGGTGCACTCAATCGCCAATTGCAGGCAGGCCGCGTAGATACACACGTACATTCATCCACACGGAACTTCTCGCAGCAAGATTCACAATCAGTAGTCGCTGTCAAGCAACAAAGGTCTTTCTTGCCAGAATTAAAGCTGCCAACGTTTAAGGGAAATTATTCCGAATGGCCGCATTTTTTCTCTATGTTCAAAACCATAATTGATCGAGAAGCTGAATTAACGAAGGTGGAAAAACTTCAACACCTACGCTCGTGTCTCGCGGATGCTGCTCTAGATACCATCAAGTCTTTAGAAATACGAGAATCAAATTATGATAGGGCTCTCGAATTATTAAAAAACAGATTTGATAATCTTTCAGGCGCATATACGTGAGTTGTTTAGCATCGAAGGCGTCGATTCAAAGGGAGCAGCAACCTTAGGTAACGTAGAACAAATGGCCGACTGCTTGCTAATACATCTCGTCATGCAAAAGCTTGACTCCGTAACACAGAACAAATGGGAAGAGAAGATGTCATCCAATGAGTTACCAACCTGGGAGGCCATGGCATTGTTTTTGGAAAAACGGTGTCAAACATTGGAGAGCGTTACATTTGCTACTTCAGTCAAGACTCCACTCAAACAGATAAACAAACACACGAATCGTAACAAGTCTCTTGTGGTTTCGAAGTCGACACAGAAATACTGCGTATTTTGTAAGCAACATGACCATCTCATTTACACATGCGCGTCATTTGCCGAACTCTCGCCAAATGAACGCTGGAAGGAGGCGAAAACTGCCGAGCTTTGCATAAACTGTCTTAAGCATGGGCACAGATTACAACAATGGAAATCAACTCACTGCTATCGCTGCAAAGCAGCTCATCATACCCTTTTACACCGGGACGCTCCCGAAAAGGCCATTCAAAGCGCTTCATCTGCAGAAGACACAGCTCATACTAAATCAGCGACATCATTGGTTTCCATGGCGCCCGCTCCTTTATCCGACGTAAGTTCAAATACTAATGAAAGCGAATCCGTACTCTTGGCCACTACCACTGTACTAGTGAAGACCAATGCCGGATTTGTCTTACCATGTCGCGCTATATTAGATTCAGGCTCGCAGCTTAATTTCGCCACCAGCAGGTTGGCCAACCAACTACAATTGAAAAAATCGAAGTTTCCAATAATAATTTCAGGAATTGGAGACACAGGTATAACCGTTGACTATACAATCGATATAACATTTAAATCTCTCCACAGCGATTATACAAACACTATTACGGCATCTGTAATTCCAATTATCACTGAGCGTCAGCCAGGCACTAGTTTTGGTATATCTAAATGGAACATTCCTGATAATATAAAACTGGCCGATCCATCATTTAACACCTCTCGTCGAATTGATCTTCTCTTTGGCGCTAGCATCTTTTTCGATTTGTTATGTGTTGGCCAATTTCGCCTTAAAGAGCCAGCATACACTTTGCAAAAAACGCGTCTTGACTGGATAGTCGTTGGTGGTAAAGGGGGCTCCATCTCAAGCTCATCGTATATAGTCGAATCAAATATCATCGAACGCAACGAGCCGCGTGAAAACATTGATCAAATGGTACGCGGTTTTTTGGGAGACAGAAAATTGCCTGGCAGAAACCATGAAGATCACAAAAGAAGAATTTGAGTGCGAAATGCATTTCAGGGAAAATTATTCTCGCTTGTCCACTGGTGAGTATTCAGTTCGCCTTCCTTTCAAATGGAGCCTTTGTTTACTTGGTGATTCATACCAAAATGCCCTGCGGCGATTTATATCGCTTGAGCGACGTCTGCAGCGAAATGAAAAGGTAAGGCTGCAGTACTCGGCGTTCATTAGCGAATACATTGAATTAAATCACATGTCTCTCGTAACCGACCCTCCTCGTGTGCCAACGTATTATCTTCCACATCATTGCGTTTTCAAGGAAGACAGTAGTACAACCAAGCTGCGCGTAGTTTTCGATGGTTCCGCACCCACAACGAGTGGGCACTCTCTAAATGAAGTTTTAATGGCCGGTCCAACTATCCAACCAAGACTTGCAGAGACCCTAATTCGTTTTAGATCAAATCCGATCGCATTAACAGGTGAGATATGCAAAATGTATCGTTGTGTGCGCATCACACCACCAGATGAATACCTTCAGTGCATACTTTGGAGAGATGACCCGCACGATCCCATGAAAACATACAAATTGGAGACTGTCACGTATGGCACACGACCTGTGCTTGGGTCGTCCTGAGGTTACGATACTCAAGAGGACTCAATAAGTGTATGTAGATGCCACAAGGAATAAAAGAAAAGAGATGTACGAATTTATATTAATAAAATGGAACAATTTTATTTGTATAATTATATATATATATAAAGGAAATAATTTTATATGTATATATGGAAAAGGAAAATTATACAGTGGAAATATGGAATTCAAGAACTCTTACCTCTGTGGCGCGGAATCACAAGTGACTTAGGTAACAGAAAAGAAAAGCGCGCTGACCTGCAGAAAGCTAACTTTCGTTGAGTCAACGGCTTTTCATGCACAAGTACATATGTGTAGGTGCATATAAGTGAAGTTAAAAATGCGCATTAAGGTGGGTCGGAATATTTAGACGCTCGGTCTAAACAACCTGCATCATTTTTAGCTATCAGAGCTATGCAACAGTTGGCAAAAGATGAATCTGATTCGTACCCTCTTGGCGCTCAAACAGTTTTGCGCGATTTTTATGTCGACGATATGATTACCGGCGCCGATACAACAGAGAAGGCACTTGAAATAATGCGACAAACTTCCAAGATTCTTTACAAGGGTAAATTTAAAATACGCAAGTGGTGCTCCGATGATCAAAAGGTATTAGCGCAGATTCCTCTGGAAGATAGGGAGAAGCTTTTAAAGTTCGATGACGGCAGCAGCATAACAAAGGCCCTTGGTTTACAGTGGAACACTGACCAAGATTTATTTCTCTTTGCTTATACTCCATTTCAGAAACCAACAAAAATAACGAAACGGTCTGCGCTCTCAATCATTGCGCGTTTGTATGACCCACTAGGCTTAATTGGACCATTCGTCTTAAAGGCAAAACTATTTCTTCAACGCTTGTGGATGGAAAAGCTTGATTGGGATGAAAGCTTGCCAATGTGTCACAACTCAAATTGGGAGAGTTTGTTTAATCAATTCGACAGCGTCAAGCTTTTAAGCTTTCCGCGTTTCATTTCTCTGCGCAATGCAGCGTTGGAATTGCACGCCTTTTGCGATGCTAGCTTGTCTGCTTATGGAGCTTGTGTTTACATACGTGCTAGCAATGATAAAGGCGTGCATGTAAATCTACTTTGCTCAAAATCGCGAGTTGCTCCATTGAAGTCGCTTACAATACCAAAGCTCGAGCTTTGTGCCGCCGCTCTGCTCGCACAGCTAGTGCACTCCATTGCTCAACTTGACATTTTTTGTTGTAAATTTTTCTGCTGGTCTGACTCCAGTATCGTGCTTTCATGGTTAAAAGCAGAACCTTCGCGTTTTAATGTATTTGTGGCTAATCGCATAAGCAGCATTCAAAATCTCACAGAGGGAATCTATTGGCGCTATGTACCAACAACTGAAAACCCAGCTGACATACTGTCACGCGGAGCAGCACCAACAGAACTATTTAATTCCTCGTTATGGAAGCACGGGCCGCAATTCTTACTCAATTCACCTAATAAGTGGCCTAAACTATGTTCTCAAAATAAGGAGCTTCCAGAAATTCGAAAGAGCTGTCTGCTATCTACATTCTCCTCAACCGACATGTCAATAAATTGCAAATACATAAATTCATTCTCATCGATGCAGCGCATATACGGTTACGTCTATAAATTTATTAAAAGAGATAGCTCAAAGCAATTAACACCCAATCACATTCAAAATGGAACACATCTTTTGATTCGCATGATACAAATGGTAAATTTTTTAGCTGAATACACCTCACTCCAAAAGAAAAATGCAATTTCTTCAACAAGTGCACTGTTTGCATTATCACCATTCCTAGATACATTCGGCCTTCTGAGAGTTGGTGGCCGCCTTAAAAACACAGCATTAGAATTTCAATCTCAACACCCCATTATCATGCCTAAGAATCATCCACTTACAGTTTCTATGATAAACCATTTTCATTTAAAATATTTACATTTAGGTCCACAAGCATTACTGGCATCAATTCGGCTACAGTATTGGCCGATAGGCGGATGAAAAACAGTATCACAAGTCGTTAACAAATGCATCATATGCTTTCGTTCCAAACCTAGACTGATGGAACAAATCATGGCAGAACTACCGGCAGAACGAGTGCAAGCTGTTCGATCGTTTTTCACTACTGGAATTGACTTCTGTGGCCCATTTTATTATCAATCGGAGGTAAGAAATCGACAGCCGTTAAAGTGCTATATCGCGTTGTTTATTTGCTTTGCAACGAAGGCAGTTCACCTTGAACTCGTCAAAGACCTATCAACACAATCCTTCCTAGCTGCATTGCAAAGATTTATCAGCACACGAGGAAGGCCCAGAACAATTTGGACTGACAACGCAACAAATTTTGTAGGTGCCAAAAACGAACTACTCGAACTAAAACGATTATTGTTGAGTAACGAACGTCAGGAGAGCGTACGAAGGCACTGTGCTGATGACGGTATAGAGTGGAAATTTATACCTCCCAGATCTCCTCATTTTGGAGGACTCTGGGAAGCGGCCATTAAATCAGCGAAATTTCATTTCTACAGAGTCGTCGGATCTTCAAGATTGTCTTTCGAAGAGCTCCGAATGCTTGTCTGTCAAATTGCTTCAATTCTAAATTCCCGACCTCTGACTCCACTAACAGAGCATCCTGACGATCTCGAAGTCCTCACCCCCGGACATTTTTTAATCGGCGAATCTTTCACCGCCCCAATAGAACCGGATATACCAAATTTGAACATAAACCGACTCAGTCGCTGGCAGCGAATTTCCCACATGCAACAAATTTTTTGGAAAAAATGGAGCACAGAGTACCTAACTCAGCTACAACAACGTTATAAGTGGCGCACCCAAAGGGAAGATCTCAAGGCTGGTGCCCTAGTACTGATAAAGGATGAAAATTTACCGGCTCTTCGCTGGCCGCTGGCAAGAGTCATCGACATAATTCCCGGACCTGATGGCATAGCTCGCGTAGCAAGATTACAAACAAGTTCAGGAGAAACAAAGCGAGCCATCGCCAAACTATGCCTGCTTCCATTGGATACATGTATTGAAAGTCAAAACTTTCAACGGGCGGAGGATGTTCAAAACCACTGAATGACCCAGCAGTGTGGCCTTGCTATTATTATCATTTACGCTTATGTACATATATGAAAGCTCAAGCACATCAATATATGTACCTATGTAATTTTCTCTACTCATTGGTCACTTCCAATAGCTCTCATCATCTATCGCTATACTTCTCTCTACTTATTATTTTACTTCCAATAGCTCTCATATCTACCGTAATATGTTTGCACAAGAATTTTTGCCATATGAGCTTTCTCAAATTTCATGTAAATCAGTTGTAAAAATACCTTTGGAAAATAAAGTTATCGTGGTCAAGACAAATCAGTCTCCAGACTCTTAACAATACCTTTCATGAGAATTAAATGGTATTATAACTTTGTGCCGAAACACGAATGGTAAAAGTACTAGAAGGAAGCGTGGCAGACCCACGAAAATATATACCAATATGACCAGTATCATGAGCTGAGTCGATTAAGCCATGTCCGTCTGTCTGTCTGTCTGTCCCTCAGTTTTTTAGATATCTGCTTGAAATTCGGAATGTGCGTGTATTTTTAGGAGAAGCTGATCATATGTCGGAATCGGCCGAATTGGACCACTATAACATATAGCTGCCATACAACCAATTGTTCAGATATGGACATTTTAGGGTATAACTTCTCCATTTATACAGGTACGGACATGAAACTCTGAAGTATTTGTACCCATATATACCTAAATAATGTAACCGAAATTTGTCCAATTGTTCAGATATGGACATTTTGGGGTATAACTTCTCTATTTAAATAGCTAAGACATTATTTTTTCTAATAAAAATTTCTATGAGTAACCCACAATTGAAAGTATAAATTAAACAAAATCTAACTATATAACTTTTCATTTCCCTATGAAAGGTATGAAATTTCGGTACGGCCGGAGAAAGCTGCGCTCTTATTTGTTTTTATACTCAGCTGTACTAGTACACAGAGTATTATAGTTTTGATTTCATAACGGTTGATTGTAACAGAATGAAATAATCGAGATAGATATAGACTTATATATATCAAAATGATCAGGGTGAAGAGAGAAATCGATTGAGCCATGTCCGTCCGTCCGTCTCTAAACACTCTAACTCGCGCAAATATTGAGATATTTTGATGAAATTTGGAATGGAAGTGGGTATCGAGACTGGGACGGTTGGTATTAAAAATGGGCGAAATCGGACCATGACCACGCCCACTTTTCCTATATAGAAAAAATCGGAAATTTGGTATCTCAGCCACTAATATAGCTATAGCGATGAAATTTCATCCACGTATTGAGCTCAGGCCGTTATGAATAAATTTGGTGAAATCTTGGAAAATGGGCGGTGCCACGCCCACTTATTAAGGGGCAAACATTGAAAGTTTTATCAGCCATAACTCAGAAACCGTAGCAGATATATCGATGAGATTTGGTATGCGTGATATACTTACTTAGGCAAACGTCTGGAGGGAAAATTATCAAAATCGGTTGACGGCCACGCCCACTTTTATATATGTGTATTATAAAGTTACCTAATAAAAACATTTTAAGCGATATCTCTGTCAAATATAAAGATCTATCACTCAAATTTTGTGGCAGGAGTCCAACTACGGATGTAAAACAAAAAACACAAAAATTTTGGAAAGTGGGCGGTGCCACGCCCACATATTAGAGGGCAAATATTGAAAGTTTTATCAGCCATAACTCAGAAACCGTAGCAGATATATCGATAAAATTTGGTATGCGTGATATACTTACTTAGCCAAACGTCTGGAGGGAAAATTATCAAAATCGGTTTACGACCGCGCCCACTTTTATATATAATACCCATATAGGTGACCTAATAAAAACATTTTAAGCGATATCTCTGTCAAGTATAAAGATTATCTTGTGGCAGCCAAGGTACGCACTCGCCTCTGTGCAGCAAAGAATGTGCCAACAGGAAAGCAAGGAAAGTTTGAAGTCGAAAGACTGCACTTGACGCAGACAGCCCATGAATACTCCACCCGGCTCTCACTCCTGCTCTCTGAGAGCAACCCTTCACCAAACGATGTATCCGAGGAATGGGAACACATCGCTCGTTCACTTCGCACCGCCGCTGAGGAAACTATTGGATATCAGCGAGCCCGCAGAAAAAACACCTGGTACGATAAGGAATGCCGTGACGCCTCGGAAAGAAAGAACGCCGCCTATAGAGCCACATTGTGTGCGGGCGCAACGCCAAGCGTATGGGAGCGCTATCGGACGGCCAAGAGGGAAGAGAGGCGCCTTTTTCGAATGAAGAAAAGGGAGGCCGAAAGGCGCGAGTGTGAAGAGCTTGAGAGGCTGGCGGATAGGAATGATGTTCGAAAATTTTATCAAAAAGTCAGGCGGATGACTGAAGGTTTCAAGACCGGGACAATTTCCTGCCGGAATGATAACGGTGATCTGGTAACTGATGTCCAGAGTGTACTTAAGTTGTGGAGGGACCACTTCTCCTCCTTGCTAGATAACGAAAACAATGAAATTGCGGAAGGAGAAGATGTTCGACCCGAATCCCCAATAGCAGATGATGGTAGGCATGTTCCACCACCCGATCATGACGAAGTGCGAATAGCAATGTCTCGGCTTAAAAATAACAAGGCCCCGGGCGCTGACGGCTTGCCAGCCGAGCTATTCAAACAGGGCGGCGAAGAGTTGATAAGGAGCATGCATCAACTCCTATGCAGAATATGGTCGGACGAACGCATGCCCGACGATTGGAACTTAAGTGTGCTCTGCCCAATCCACAAAAAAGGAGATTCCACAGTACGCGCCAATTATCGTGGGATAAGCCTTCTGAATATCGCATATAAGGTCTTAGCAAGTGTATTGTGCGAAAGATTGAAGCCCACCGTCAACAAGCTAATTGGACCTTATCAGTGTGGCTTCAGACCTGGTAAATATACCATCGACCAGATCTTCACAATACGCCAAATCCTGGAAAAAACTCATGAAAAAGGAACCGACACACACCATCTCTTTGTCGATTTTAAAGCCGCTTTTGATAGCACGAATAGGAATTGCCTATATGCCGCAATGTCTGAATTTGGTTTCCCTGCAAAACTTATACGGCTATGCCAAATGATGTTGACTAACACCACCAGCACCGTCAGAATTGGGAAGAACCTCTCCGAGCCGTTCGAGACCAAACGAGGTTTCAGAGAAGGTGACTCCCTCTCGTGTGACTTCTTAAACTCGATGCTGGAAAAGCTAATACGACCTGCAGAACTTAACCATACAGGAAGCATCTTATATCACAAGAGTGTGCAACTGCTGGCGTACGCCGATGACATTGACATCATTGGTACTAACACGCGCGCCGTATGTTCTGCCTTCTCCAAGCTGGATAAAGAGGCTAAGAAAATGGGTTTGGCGGTCAACGAGGACAAGACGAATTACCTTCTGTCAACACACAAAGAAACAGCACGCCTTGGCAGCCACGTCACTGTTGATAGCTACAAATTCGAAACTGTTAAGGATTTCGTCTATTTGGGAACCAGCATTAACACCAAAAATAATGTCAGCACTGAAATCCAACGAAGAATCACTCTTGCCAATAAATGCTACTTTGGACTAAGTAGGCAATTAAAAAGTAAAGTCCTCTCTCGACGAACCAAAATCACGCTCTACAGGAAACTCATCGTTCCAGTCCTCATGTATGGCGCAGACGCTTGGACTATATCAAAAGCAGATGAGATGGCGCTTGGAGTATTCGAGAGGAAAGTTCTTCGGAGGATTTATGGACCTTTGCGTGTTAGCGAGGGCGAATATCGACGGAGATTTAACGACGAGCTGTACGAGCTGCACGCAGACATCGACATTGTTCAGCGAATAAAGATCCAGCGGCTGCGCTGGGAAGGTCATGTCGTGAGAATGGACGAAGGTGCTCCAGCCAAGAAAGTATTTTTATCGAAACCCGCTGAACGCAGAAGAAAGGGGAGGCCTCCACTGCGTTGGGAAGATCAGGTGGACAGTGATGCTGACTCCCTAGGTATTCCCAAATGGCGCCATGCTGCACGAAACAGAAATGGCTGGCGCGCTTTATTGAACTCGGCCAGAATCGTCTAGACGGTTACGTGCCAATTAAGTAAGTAAGTATAAAGATATATCATTGAAATTTTAGGGCGGGAGTCCAACTATGGACATAAAACAAAAAACAAAAACAAAACAAACAAAAATTTTGGAAAATGGGCGTGGCACCGTCTCCTTTTAGAAGCAGGAATATACGAGAATTCTTAGCCTATAACTCGACAAATAATTGAGATATTATGACGAAACTTGGTGTATACACTTTTATTACTTGTAGTAATACACGTTCAAAATTTTTGGGAAATCGGTTGACGACCACGCCCAATTTTATATATGGGAACTATAAAAAGGGCCTAATAAAAACATTTTAAGCGATATCTTTGTCAAATATAAAGATAATTCATTGAAATTTTGTGGCATGAGTTGTACAATAGACCGGAAACAAAAAATTGAAAAATTTTGGAAAATGGGTGTGGTACCGCCTGTTTTTAGACAAAGGAATCAACGAGATTTCAGAGCCCATAACTCGACAAATAACTCAGATATGACGAAATTTAGTTTACACACTTTTGTAACTTATGTTAATAGACACGCAAAAATTTATTGAAATGTTTATGACCACCCCTACTTTTTAAGAAAGATATTTCTGAAACACCCTTTGGGAATTTGTAACGTGACATCTTTGCAACTAGAAGTCATAAAGGAATGAAATTTTGCACAAAGAATTATATTTATATGCTTAGTTGGATGACTGATGAAAATTTTGGAAATGGGCAAGGCTACGCCCATTTTATGCAGCACTCGCTTTATATAAAATACACCATGTTTCCATCAAACACAAACAAACTATGAAAGCATACAGCTGAGTATCTAATATTCGATTCCACTCGAACTTAGGCTTCCTTATTTGTTCTTTATATTATTTTTCTTTTCGAGCACTCAACTTACAATTTTAAAGTTTTCCATTCCATATTACTATGTATGTTTATATTATTTCCTTGCTCCTTATATGGGTGGGTATCTTTATCCTTGCGCGGTTGGGTGCCACTTAATCTGTGATGCCTTCCTCGATGTTGCCAAATTAATATGAGATACCCGGACTCTATGTTAACACGTCAGTTATTTATTGACCCTCTCCGTATTCTAATTCTTAAAGTTAACTTAATTCAAAACGGTACCCTGACATAATCCCAAGGGACATATTCCCAAATTTTTTATTTGGGATTATGTCACTCCCCCTAGGGTGACAAAAGCCCAACTTTTTTATTTGGGCTTATGTCACCCTAGGCATATTGACATAATCCCAATTGGGATAATGTCATTTTCAAGTCATTTCTTTTTTAGATTTTATAATATCAGGGTGTACTACGCAGAAGGACATCACCGTGGCCGAAGGCCGCCAACGCAGAAAAGTGTTCTGCGCAAAAGCACTGTAGACCGGGCCATACATATTACTCAGGAAAGAGAATTCTGGTAGCTGAGGGTTATTTTTTATTATTGATGTGTAAAATTCGAGCTTCCATAAGTTGGGCTATTTTTTAATGCTATATTAGAAATTTTTTCGAAATTTTTACATGATTAAAATTCGGTATTTTTTGCTATGACCTTTTATCATTCGACACTATCGGTTTCGACATTTTTTTTTCGGTCTTTTTTTATTCGGCATATTTAGATTCGACATTAAAATTTTCGACATATCGTACCAGACCCATTTTAAATGTCGAAATGAGGAAAATGACCGAAAAAGGCCGAAATTTGTATACTTACATTTTTATCGCCGCCGCTGAAGGGTGTACTACGCAGAAGGACATCACCGTGGCGGAAGCCACGGTTAGGGCACACGTCCGGACGGATGGCGTAGCCCAGGGTTAATTTTTATAAGCGCGGCCTAAGGCCGCCAACGCAGAAAAGTGTTCTGCGCAAAAGCCCTGTTAACCGGGCCATAGGTATTACTCAGGAAAGAGAATTCTGTCGGCTGAGGGTTATTTTTTATTTTTTATTATTGATGTGTAAAATTCGAGCTTCCATAAGTTGGGCAATACTATTTTATCTATTTTAGAAAATTTTCCAAATTTTTACATATTTTTTGCTTCGACATTTTTCATTCGACATTTTTTTTCGACATTTTCGGTTTCGACATTTTTTTTGGTCTTTTTTCGGCATTTTTAGATTCGACATTAAAATTTTCGACATATGGTACCAGACCCATTATGTCATGGACCCCAAATTTTCGCCTGCGGCGCTCTTTTTATATATTGATAGGTATGTACACTAGTACCTACTTGTGTGGTTAATGTAACGATAGCTATATATATATATATGTTATGTCTATAAAAAATGAAAATTTGGAAGCAAAAATCGCGATTTTGCTTCGCACTAGTACCTACTCGAGTGGCTTGGTATTCTGGCTCCCTTATATTTGGGATTATGTCACTCCCACAAATTTTAAAATTGGGGTTATGCCACTTGGGATCAGGGTGCGAAGAACGCTCAAAATAAACTCACTCAAACGAATTATCACTCTATAATTCTGAGCTATGCCATGCTCTCATGAGCGCAAATACACAGTGACAACGAACGCAAATGAACGCACGTCAGCAGCGATCGATGGGTCTCTGCAGTGGCGATAAGCTCTTACATAAATTCATTTTAAAATGAGAGATCGTTTGAAAATTCATTTTTTGAAAATTCATTCTATGAGTTTATTTTATAATTTTTTGCGCTAGCGATCATTTTTTGAGTTTATCATTTTTTGATCGCTCTTTGAGTTATCATTTTATGCGTTCACAAGGGTTTGTTGTGAGGTTTAAGCAGCTAATGGCATTGTGAAGGCGCAATTTTTGGATGATGGCGTGCGTTTATTAGACCATAAATATGATGTATGTATGTATGTACATACATATTCATGCATGCGTGTACGTATATATGGATGTATGTGCATAATTATAATATTTTAAAAAGCCTTAGCTCTCATAGCGATAGGTATGTATATGTACATATGTATGTAGGTATATCGAGTTTAAATTTTATTAAGTATGTATTTATGTAAACTAATTAAATTATTCAATTTATTTAAATTAGATATTTATAAAAATTTATATTTACATACCGATGTACCTACGTATATATTGATGTACATTTGTAGTCTATATGTATGAGTTAAGGGTTGTTAAATATTTTATTTAACATAGGTTTTTTTTTTTTTTTTTTTTTTTACGAGGAGGAAGCATCGAAAGCCTTTACCCCGTCAGTGTGGGACTCTAACCCGAACTAAACCTCCTGCTGTCATCGTACCGAACCCCCCGGTACTACCGTCAAGCTACCGTCGGGAGGTGGGTTGAGCACTAGGCTCGAAGTCCGTAATGGTCGCGTTATTGCCCTTAGTCTGCCTTAGAAGGCTTCACCCATATTTTTTTTTTTTTTTTTTTTATAAAAGTTCACAATATTAGGTGGTCTGCGGAGGCCAAATCTCCGTACCGCGCGCATTTACGGATGCAGGAGGCCTAACTCCTGTACGTATCCGTAACGGATGCAAGAGGCCGAGCTCCTGTACGTATCCGTTTCATTCAAAGTTCACAATATTAGGTGGTCTGCGGAGGCCAAAGCTCCGTACCACGCGCATTGACGGATGCAGGAGGCCTAGCTCCTGTACGTATCCGTAACGGATGCAAGAGGCCGAGCTCCTGTACGTATCCGTTTCATTCAAATTTCACAATATTAGGTGGTCTGCGGAGGCCAAAGCTCCGTACCACGCGCATTGACGGATGCAGGAGGCCTAGCTCCTGTACGTATCCGTAACGGATGCAAGAGGCCGAGCTCCTGTACGTATCCGTTTCATTCAAAGTTCACAATTAGGTGGTCTGCGGGGGCCAAAGCTCCGCACCACACGCGATGACGGATGCAGGAGGCTGAACTCCTGTACGTATCCGTTCCAAGCAAAGTATCTATGATTACCAGAATAATCTGACACACCGCCGGTATATTTAGTCGCTGCTGGTGCGTCGTAATCTCTCTAGACTCCTCAGTGTTTTCATCGTGCCTGCTATTATGTCACCCGCTGCAATCCACTTTGAACTGCTTTCTAGCATATGCTTTACGAGCAACTCAGGTGAATAGTCACTTCCACATATTCTGCGGAGCTTACTTCTAGATTCGTAGAATCTTGGACACTCAAAGAAAACGTGGTACACATCCTCAACTGCTTGCCCTCCACAGTGGTCACATGTTGGATTTAACTCGTGCTTAAAACGGTAGAGATAAGCCTTGAAGCAGCCGTGCCCAGTTAAGAACTGAGTCAAGTAAAAATCGACTTCTCCATGAGCTCTTAGCAACCAGCATCTCAAGTCTGGTATACATCTATGTGTCCAGCGTCCTTTCGTGGTGTTGTTCCACCTAAGCTGCCAGCTTTGTATGCTGGCCTCACGCGCCTCTGAGCGGTCGACTCCGTTTTGTGCGATCATTGCAGCTTCTTCCGCCAGTATGTCTATGGGGTATAGCCCAGAAGTAACAAGCGCAGCCTCATCTGACACGGTTTTAAACGCGCAGCACACTCTCAGTGCACACAGACGGTAAGTGGAGTTAATACCCCGGAAGTATGATTGACGCTCTGTGGCGTGGTGCCACACGGGAGCGCCGTAGAGGATTTGACTCCTTACGACGCTCGCAAGAAGCTGCCGTCGTCGCTGCTTTGGTCCACGCGAATTCAGCATTATGCGCGTTAGTGCTGTTACTGTTGTTGAGGCCTTCACGTTTGCATACTCAAGGTGGTTTTTAAATGATAGTCTCCTATCCAACATAATCCCGAGGTACTTGATGGCTGGAAGAGTGACGATGTCGTGGCTTCCAATTTTTATTGTAGTATGTTCTACTTTTTTCCTACTTGATATGAGTACTGACTCCGTTTTTTGCTCTGCAAGCTGTAAGCCATTTTCATTTAGCCACTTTTGAATGCAGATTATACTTTCTTCCGCTTTTGCACGTATATCGTCTATTTGTTTGGCCGTAACTACCAGCGCAATGTCGTCAGCATATCCGAATATTTTCACGCCTTCGGGAAATGTTAGGCGTAAAACACCGTTGTACATGATATTCCACAGCAAGGGTCCATGAACTGAGCCTTGTGGGACGCCGCTGGTAACCTCTTTTTTCTTTGTTCCAGCTGACGTTTCGTACTCTAAAGTCCGATTTTCAAAATAACTTCGTACGACCCTTCTCAAATAATATGAGATCCCAATGCGGTCCAGGGAATCCAGGATCTTCGCCCAATTGGCAGTGTTGAACGCATTTTTGATATCCAAAGTAACTATTAGGCAGTATTCTTTTGTACCTGCCAGCCACCGTGAGCCACTTATAGCGTCTTGAGCTACTTTTTTCACAGCGTTTACAGCGTGTACGGTGGATCTTCCCTTCCTAAAACCGAATTGGTTTTCAGATACGCCTCCTACCGCTAGAACCTCCCTTTCGAGGCGATTGTATATAACCCTTTCTAATATTTTGCCAGCCGAGTCAAGCAAGCATATGGGCCTGTAGCTCGACGGTAGTGCAGGATCCTTACCAGGCTTAGGTATTAATACCAGTTTTTGACGTTTCCATATCCTTGGAAATGTCCCTTCTGATAGACATTTATTAAATAACTTTGTGAAGTCTGATGTTGCATTATTGAAGGCTACTTTCAGTACTTTATTAGGCACTGCGTCTGGGCCAGGAGACTTGCGTTCTTTCAGTCCTTTTGCTGCTTGGAGAACCTCTTCATCCGTTACGTAGTCGAAGGAGTTGAGTAAGGTATTTGAGATTGGGGAAACTAGTTTCCTTTGGGTGGGAAAGAGAGTAGATACTATCTTTTCCAGGAATATAGGACACGTTGGTGTCGATTCCTTGCTGTTATTTAGCTTTTTAGTTACGATCTTATACGCTGTTCCCCAGGGGTTATTATCTGCGTCATCGCAAAGTTCTAGGAAGCATTGGCGCTTGCTTTCCTTTATTGCATTTTTAAGATTACGTCGGGCTAATTTGAATTTATCTCTCAGTTCCTCGAAGTTGCCTCTACCTCTTGAACGTTGAAACCGCCTTCTTGATTGAATGCACTCGTTCCGTAGTGAATTTATGCTTTCGTTCCACCAGTAGCTGGCGGATAGCGGTCTGGGCTTCAATTTCCGCGACATTGATGCATCGCAGCCCGCTCGTAAGTCATTCATTATTGCGGTAGCCATGTCATTTGCCCGACCACTGTGTCCGTTTTTTGGGAACATCTCCTTAAATACTTCGGAGTCGAAGGTGCTGACTTTCCAGCCTTGCCGCTTTAGACTAGGCAGCTTGTTCAGCGGTTCCTCTGCGCGTGTTGTAACGTCGATCAATATCGCCGAGTGGTCGCTCTGCGTATAGCATTCGCTAATTTTCCACTTGGAAAACCTGTAAAGATTGGCGCTGACGAATGCTATGTCAATAATTGATCCGCGGCCGTTTCGCGAGAAGGTGTTCTCAGTGCCTGTATTTAGCAGAACTGCATCTAGACAGGCAAATGCTTCGAGCAGAGCTTTGCCTCTTGGTGAAGTTCTCTTTGACCCCCACTCAGTTGCCCAGGCATTAAAATCGCCTGCGATTATGAAGCGTTGTCGATTTGTCGCGTCCATAGCTATTTTTGCAACAATTTCTTCGAAAATATTCAGTGGGGTGCTTGGCGGTATGTAACAGCTGTACAGGTATATGCCGCCGACCTTCCCACATAAAAATCCGTTTTCTTTCAACACAGCTTCTATATATAATGGATTCTGTCCGCAGGACCAGATTGCAGTCTTGCTGCAAGCACTTTTAATCCAATTTTCCGATCTCTGCTTGTACGGCTCGCTGAGTAGGGAAATGTCTGCTTTCAATTCTAAAACCGTTTGCGTTAGGAGACCTTGCGCTGCTTCGCAATGATTTAAATTAAGTTGGAGTAATCTCATCGCAGGATCAGCCTCTGAAGTGCCTCCTTGTAGATGGGACATTGATTTCCCCCTGTTGGGTGGTCCGACTTGTTGGCTCCCCGTTTGATGCATAGGGTTGGTACATGTTTTCGCCACATGTCCTGCTGCGCCGCATTTAAAACATGCACTTTTAAAGTTCCCATTGCTAGTGCAGTTCTTCGAAATATGACCGAAGTCAAGACATTTAAAGCATCGTTTTGGCTGAACTTTTGCCCTAATTCGGCAAACAACCCATCCGATCCGAACTTTGCCGATTGCTAGTAACTTCCTGACTATTTCCGTAGGTAAGGAGATAGTAGCGGTTTGTGTTTCTCCGTACGCTTTTCTGATAGATCGTACGCAGGATGGTTTCGCCTCGTAGCCGTTAAGCTCTTTGCCCAGTGCTTCGCAGATCTCCTCCTTGGTGGTTACCTCATCCATATCGCGTATTTCGCACAGCGACTCTTCCATAAGGGATTTCACCTCTGCCTTTCCAGCAAGGACCTGTTCTACCGCTATCTGCAGCTTCTTAGTGTCAGTTTCAGACTGCTTGGAGAGCTGGAACAGGAGATCTCCAGTTCCAGTCTTCCTTATCTTTTGGACTAATGCGCTCATTTCCTTCAGCGATTCTTCTTTTTTTACTACCTTCAAAATGTCGGCATAAGAGAACTGGCCCGTGCGCTTTATAATTATGGCGTCAGGCCGTGCTGCTTTTGGCTTTTGGGCCTTCCGCCTCTCCACATTCGTCCATCCCTCCTCCTTGGTTGGCTCCGCTTTGTTGCTGATTTTTTACGAAGCGGTTTCAGGGCCGATGGGCGTAGTTTTTTGGGTCCCCTTCTTCTTTTTTGAGAGCGCTTCCGGGGACGGCGTGACGCCTGAAGTTTTTTCCCGAGCTCTTTTTGCTCGTTGTTGTTGTTTTAGCGAAGGTGTTGTCTGAGACTGCTTCGTACCCTTTGAAAGCGTCTCGTCTGTAACTCGCTTTGCTGCCTCGTCATAGGAAACTCCGATAGCCTTCACCAGATCTTTAAAATTCTGGTTTATGGTGCGTTTACCGCTCGCTAATTATCTCCTTCAGTTCTCTTATAAGCTTTCCCAGACTAAGGAAAGCATTTTCGTCATCGAGCTCCCCTTGGGGGCAAGTCCCCGAACCTTCATTAATTGGAGGCACCGAGATAATGGGGGGCGCCGACAGTGGGGGAGACTGCACAAGTCTCGATCGTCTCATGAAGGGGTTCAATTGGACGTCTTCATTAACCCCCGTGCTCGAGTTTGCACCTGGTGAAGTTTGCTCCATGCCAATGCTGGATGGAGCGGACAGATCATACGTTGTTCAGGGTTTTCTAAGTAGAAAGCCCTTCTTAACGCTGCGTACCTAAGGAAAGGGGTATTATAGTTATAATTATTTGTTATTATATTTATAAATATTATTATTATTATCCCTGGTGGTAATTATTATTACTGTTATTAATAGTATTGTTCTTATTGTTGTTATTATAATGTGACTATTATTATTGATATTATTATTATTATTATTATTATTATTATTATTATTATTATTATTATTATTATTATTATTGTTGTTGTTGTTGTTGTTGTTATTGTTATTAATATTATTAATATATATATATATATATATATTTTTTTTTTTTTTTTTTTTTTTAACGACTGTTAGGCCCTTTACAGCTCGTTTTGGAGGTTTTCCACCTTTTTTCCCTTTTTCCCCCTTTTTTCCCTTTTCCCCCCTTTTTTCCCTTTTTCCCCTTTTTTCCCTTTTTTTAATAGTTTCTGTTTTTATTTGTTGTGTGGAACACCCTGTTCCGCTTATTTTTCCCCACACTCAAGTACAGTGCTACACAGCTGATATCGGTTACTTCACCTGTCTCGCTTTTACGCGAGACTGAATCAGCTGTATTTTCACACTTCTTGAATTGTCTACTTTCACTAATAGATTTTTTGTCTCGCTCGTGGCTACTTCCAGTGAAAAGATTTTCGCGGAAATTTTCAATTTTATTTAATTTGTGTTTTCGCGTATATACGCGATTTTTATACACACACGCGCACCGCTTCCGACCGGGAATCGACTGCGCACTATCGTAACGTGGTGTATTTTTATTTAAACTTAATTATTTCCGAGATAGTCCAAGTTTTTTCACAGCGCTTTCACTAACCACTCTTTTGTACATATGTATATTTAACATAGGTACCTACATACATATGTATGTATGTATTTAGTTCTTACTTGAAAACCAGAATACAACAATTGAGCGTTTAAAAAATAAGTTCGCATTTTATTTATTTGTACACATGTATGTATGTACATACATATGTATGTATATAAAATGAATGTATGTATGTAATATGTATGTATGTCTATTCAATGATGGAATGTAGGTATTGATATTTTCCAGGTTTTTTATACATTATTTCCCTTTTTTGTACCTACACAGTAAAAAAGGATAGTTTATTTCTAATATCATTTGGTACTTAATTTAATCATTCCTGGAATTAAATAATATTATATTATATATTATATTACCGTCACAGTATTTTTGGTTTAAAATCAAAACCAAAAAAAATATTAGAAAAAAAAAACCAGAAAAAGGTATAACAAATTAATACAAACTGTTTCTGAAAGTGAAATAGGAAGAATAAATTAAACTCATTAAAATAAATGGCCCAAAAAGCCTTCTTCATGTCTGATGTAGAAACTAATACAGGAGATTGGTTAAATATCTTATCGTGAAAACTGCGGGATGTGGGACATACGCATATGAACATACACACATACGCACGTTTTAAAGTACAATCTAAATATGTAGGTACCTACCCTGCAGGGAACTCAATAACTAGTGAGCAAAATTTCTAGTTCCGAACTACCGAAAAGGTGTCAAAAGGGAACTAGATCAATTGTAGTTAGACCCTCACCAGTTCAGGAGGAGTGAATTGAGTGACCATTGCAAGACACACTTTGATTTGTATGCAATTTCGAAGTGACAAAAATTCTATGAAAATTTTTCGTTCGTTCAGTTTCCGTCGGCTTTGTATATTTCTGCAATTCTCAGATGTTTAGTGAAGCGTTTCATATAAAGAGTTTTCTATTTGCATCTCAACTTGTATGAAATGAAATGTTCCCCTAATTATGCTTTCCCGATCCCTCAGGCTTATTTTTAATTTTTTTTATTTTATTACTTTTTAAATAATAAATAAATAAAAAAATATTAGTAAAAAAAAAATTTAAAAAAAAAATTATCATCCACCTTGACACCGACAGGATTCGAACCCGCGCCCCTCAGATTGAAAGGCACATGCGTTAGCCAGTCGGCCATCGCGCCACTTGCATGAAGTGTGTCAAAGTCTGCACTTAAGCGGCAGATGTAAAACTGTAGAATTTGTAGGTACTTGTAGCTAGTTCAGAACTATCGAAAATGTGCCAATAAACGAACTAGTGTAAACTGTAGAATTTAGTACTAGTTCGGAACTATCGAAAACGTAGTGCAGAGGGTGACAATTGACACCGCCTAGGACATCGCCGTGTTAAATTCGCCAGTTGATAACATGCAAAAGAGATTTAGCTCGCACTAGTAGTGTCGAAAAATGCACTAGAAGCGACCTAGTTCGGAACTAGAGATTTTCCCTACAGGGTATGTATGTTAAATAAAATATTTATATAGACTACATATCGATGGCTATTTCAAAAATTGTTTGAAAAACGTCTTATTTCAGAATTTTTTTCAATAACGTCCTATTTCAGAAAATTATTCAAAACGCCCTATTGCAGAGAAATACATACATATATACATATGTATGTGTCGAATGAACACAAATACATATGTATGTAAACACATGCATATATAAAATTTTTATTAGATTGAATAAATACATAATAAAATTGTTAAAATGCAACTTCAATATACATATGTACATATATATCGCTATAAGATCTAAGGCTTTTTAAAATATTATAAATATATACATACATATGTATATACGTACACAAATGCATTCATATGTATGTACATACATGCATATATCATATTTATGATCTAATAAACGCACGCCATCATCCAAAAACTGCGCCTTCACAATGCCATTAGCTGCTTAAACCTCACAACAAACCCTTGTGAACGCATAAAATGATAACTCAAAGAGCTATCAAAAAATGATAACTCAAAAAATGATCGCTAGCGCAAAAAATTATAAATTCAAACTCAAAGAGTGAATTTACCAGAGAAATTGTACGATAATTCATTTTTGAGTGAATTTATGCATTGAGTTTAACGCCACCGCTATGAGCGATCGATTGCTGTTGTGCTTTAGTTCGCTCGCTATTTGAGTGTTTATACATTTTTCTTTGAATATTTGTTTGTGATATGAGTAGAATGTATTTTTGAGCGTTCATGAGTGAGTTTTTCCGTACCCTGCTTGGGATTAAATCACGGCATCTTCAAAACCTAAGTTGGGGAAGCCTTCGCCGCCGTTGCCACTGCCATCGGGCTAGCAGCGTAAGTTTTACCCGCTGCCAACGATATTCGGTGACGTCGCTGCCGCTACCGATATTTGGCTACCTATTGTTTGCTGACTAAACGAATCCCACGGTTCGAGGTGTTAACTGCAGTGATCTGACTGTGTCTTCAGTAGCCTGTCTTACTTCATCGATTTCGGCTTATTTGGCGTATGCTGACTAAGCACACACGGTTTGAGGTGTTTAAGCTCAAATTAGTTATGCAGTAACAGTATTTGGTTAGTGATTCGATATCCGTATAGCTAGTCTTAACGCTATTGGTAACAACCAAAAGATTTTGGGTTTCAGCCGTAACGCTAATCAGCTGATCGATTGTTTGTTTCAGTTATTTACTGCCATGATCCAATAATGATATGGTCGTAGCAATCAAAAGAGAACACGCAATTAGCGTTAATACAAAATATGATAATTTCGCAACCTAAAAAACCAAAAGAAGAAGAGCGACTCTATTGCTATGGCCACCTTTATTGGGCTATGATCACTGTTCAGCTGTTTACAGTTAATCGACCAAATTAATACCGATACTGTTACTGTTATGGAAATAAAGTTAACGCATAACTAATTGAACCCTTATTGTTAACCGCGGTGAATTCGCTACCTGTTCAATAAGCCGTCGAACGGTAATCCGGTATTCTCTTTTAGCTGCTACGACCATAAAGATTATTGGGCCATGGTATATTGTTTGACACAATTCACACAAGTACAACAATAGCCGTGTTTCACATACGGTGATCCTAACCCAGATAAAAAATTTTGCATGTAAATGCAACAACAAAGATTTCAGCTCGATTAAACCAGATAAATTGCTGGTTCAATTTCTGATCCGTCCTGTTCGATTTGTTTTTTCCGTGCTGATTTGGCAGCACAGTGCTTTTTTTGATTTGGCAGAACTGAAAAGTGACATTTGTGTACGTATAGATATATATTAGACTGACCACAAATGCAAAAGTGCTGATTTTTTTGCTCCCCATGCATTTTCTGATAGCTTGATAATAGAAAATAAGATCTGCATAAAAATCTGACCATCGGTAGTGGGAAATAGCCACGCGCATTTGACCTAAAGTTCAAAAATTGACCTAAAAATTATGCATGACTTTAGAGACCAATATCTCCTTAAACAATGATTTTTGGAGAAATAATGTAATAATCATTTTTATACTAAATGAAACTGGGAACATATTCTCCATATGATATATATACCTACCGTTATCCTTTCAGGACATATTGAGTCCTTAAAGTGAAATTTAAATTTTTTTGTTTGTTAAAAAGGCAAAAATAAATATTGAAAAAATAGAGAATTGTATAAACTATACATCATTTAATAGGTTATTTAAAGTAGTTTTACACATCATAAATTTTTTTTGATTTACATGCACTATTATAGTCAAGAAAATGATTTAAAATAAGCAAGTCGCATTTTTTCAAACTTTTTTTTTACCAAACTGAAAATATCGTAGTAGGCTTTGCAATTAAAAAAAAATGTGTGTATATATTCATATTTCAGCTCATTCAATAGTTTGTTGAACTTTCTTTAAAGTGAACTTGTAGCGGTAGTGCTCATAAGTGTGTTATATACAGTTCAAAGAAGTTTTTTTCAATTTTTTTTTAAACTATTATTGTAATGGCATTAGGATCCAGATGCATTCCCTTAATTGGTAATTATTTAATAATATCTTACGAGCTAAGTGCTATGTAAGGCTTTTCTATTGTATAATGTAAGAGTATCTTTTTTAAACACAGGCTTGAAAAAAACTCTTTGAATGGAAATATGCTTCCAAGCAGAAGAAATTGTTAAGCTATTTATTTTATTTGATTCGTGATGAACATTAAACGGCAAAGGAAAGCATTCCTATTTTGTCCAATAGATTGATTGAGGTCTATACGAAATTCGGAATTCCGACCAAAAGAAAAGATGGAATAGAGAAAATGATTAAAAGGCGTTTAAATCAATACAACAAAATTATTAAATTGAAATGTGGTAAGGCAAAAAAACACTTTACGGACGTGTTATTTGACATATCTCATGCAAATGCCATTAAACATTGCAAAAGAATAAAAATACTGTACTTCAATTTCTAAAGCCAATTTTGAGCGCACAGCTTTTATTGATACGCGATGTTCGTTTAAAAAGTTTATGGCTTTCGTATTTTTATTCTTTTGCAATGTTTTAATGACATTTGCATGAGATATGTCAAATAACACGTCCAGAGAGTCAGTAAAATGTTTTTTTGCCTTACCACATTTTAATTTAATAATTTTGTTGTATTGATTTAAACGCCTTTTAATCATTTTCTCTATTCCATCTTTTCTTTTGGTCGGAATTCCGAATTTCGTATAGACCTCAATCAATCTATTGGACAAAATAGGAATGCTTTAGTTTGCCGTTTAATGTTCATCACGAATCAAATAAAATAAATAGCTTAACACATTTCTTCTGCTTGGAAGCATATTTCCATTCAAAGTTTTTTTTCAAGCCTGTGTTTAAAAAAGATACTCTTACATTATACAAGAGAAAAGCCTTACATAGCACTTAGCTCGTAAGATGTTATTAAATAATTACCAATTAAGGGAATGCATCTGGATCTTAATGCCATTACAATAATAGTTTTAAAAAAATTTGAAAAAAACTTTTTTGAACTGAATATAACACACTTATGAGCACTACCGCTACAAGTTCACTTTAAAGAAAGTTGAACAAACTATTGAATGAGCTGAAATATGAAAATATACCACATTTTTTTTTTAATTGCAAAGCCTACTACGATATTTTCAGTTTGGTAAAAAAAAAGTTTGAAAAAATGCGACTTGCTTATTTCAAATCATTTTCTTGACTATAATAGTGCATGTAAATAAAAAAAAAATTATGATGTGTAAAACTACTTTAAATAACCTATTAAATGATGTATAGTTTATACAATTCTCTATTTTTTAAATATTTATTTTTGCGTTTTTAACAAACAAAAAAATTTAAATTTCACTTTAAGGACTCAATATGTCCTGAAAGGATAACGGTAGGTATAACTATCATATGGAGAATATGTTCCCAGTTTCATTTAGTATAAAAATTATTATGACATTATTTCTCCAAAAATCATTGTTTAAAGAGATATTGGTCTCTAAAGCAATGCATAATTTTTAGGTAAATTTTTGAACTTTAGTTCAAATGCGCGTGGCTATTTCCCACTACCGATGGTCAGATTTTTATGCAGATCATATTTTCTATTGTCCAGCTATCAGAAAATGCGCGGGAAGTGAAAAAATTCAATACTTTTGCAAATCCCAAATGTTTTGTGGTCAGTCTAATATATATACATATACCCTACAGTAAATTTGTTTCACTACTAAATGATCATTGATGATTCTTTGTTGAATATTCATCACTAGGGCATGGAAATCTATGCAAATACATGTTTTTCTTAGATTTAGGTAGAGCCAAATAAATAAACAATCTTTGCGAATCGTGAAATTGTCTTAAAAATGGCATTCAAATGTTTTTGCATATTTTGCAAATTTTGGTCATATATGCATATTTTTACATATTTTGCGTTGTTTGCATTTTTATTACATATTTCGCATTATATTGCCTATTTTTGTAGTTTGCCAGTTTTACACAAACGAAATTCATGCATAACAGCCATCTGACGACGAATAGAGTTTCGTGTGAACACGGCGATTATTAGTATTGTCGATACGGTGCATACCTGTCGACAAAGAGCCGTTTTCAAACATGCTCCTATTACCTCTGCGGATGTAGAACGTTCGTTTTCTATGTATAAGAGCTTTTTTCGACCGAATCGGCAAAGTTTTCTTTTTGAGAATATGAAAAAATATTTCATTGTGTACGCTAATGAATCGTTGAATAAGGATTAACCTTTGCAAATTATGAAATGTTCAAGACTGAATTTATGTATCTATATATATATATATAAACATACATATGTATAAACGTACAACGTAAGAGCAAAATTGAATTAAAAAATGTTTGTACCTAATTTATTTAACTATTGTAACTTCAATAAACATGAATTATCTGAAGTTGAAAAATTTGAATTAATGCTTTTTTTTTGATTTTTCATGCATATTTCTCAGTTTTTGTTGCATTTTTTATGCGCATATTTTTTATTTTTTAGTACATGAAATTCCATGCCCCATTCATCACTATCGTTTTGCGTTGGTGCAAACGAGTAAGCTATATTGAAAAAAACCAAACGAAATACCATCTGGACGGTTAAAAACCAACGAGCCAGCTTGTATTTCGGTAGGTTTTTTTGACATTCGGCAGCTTTTCTGACAAATTTTTCACTTTGACAACTATAAAATAAATTATATTTAAAATAAAAAATATATGGAAATACAAATTTTAAATTTGCCTCTTGCTTTGGTCGTAAGGGGAAATAAGAAGTCCGGAAGAAAAATTATACTGCGCACTGGCTTCTCCTTATAACATGGAATACATAGCTATCCCGCTATTTGAGTTTCATAATTTATTTCAGTAATTTAAATTCAAATTTCCAAAAAAATAATTTTTGAAATAGTTATTTTCATTTAGTTTGAAGTTTAATGTCAATCAAATTGTTTTTGAGGGAGTATTTGTCTCTTTTCAAAGTACAGAAGAATTGTTTTTGCGTTATTATGACTCTGGGAGCTTCTCTCCCAATTCGAGGTGTGCTCCTTTTGTTTTTCCTACCATTGGACAGTTTTATGCCGGCTCCGAACGGTGTCATATAGGCATGAGGAAAGCAGACCATTTATTTGAGAAAATTCAGCAGCCTTTATATGAAAATAATCACTGATGCCTCCTCATGATGAATTTCATCAGTGATTCATAAAAGATTCATTTCAGATTTTTACTGATGGGTATATGTTGTATATGTTTCTTCTTCTTTTTAGGGATGGGCACCTCCCATACAAAATTTTCCTTTTTTTCGTAATATCTCTTGAAATATTTGTACTAGAATAATGAACATTTTTGTGAAGGAATAATACAAAAATATATACTCAACGGATAAACAATTTAGGTCTTGGTAAAGCAGGGATGGGCACTCTCCTCCCATATAAACTGAAATTTTAACATCGAATATCTCTGGAAATATTTGTAGCAGGGTACTGAAAACTGGTGTGAGGGCATATGAGATAACTATGTATTAAACGGGAAAAACACTAGGTCTTGGTAAAGCAGGGATGGGCACCTCCCGTACAAACTGAAACTTTCACTGCGAATATCTCTGGAAATATTTGTAGTAGGGTTCTGAAAACTGGTGTGAGGGCATGTGAGATAACTGTGTATTAAACGGGTAAAAACGCTAGGTCTTGGTAAAGCAGGGATGGGCACCTCCGATACAAACTGAAACTTTCACAGCGAATATCTCTGGAAATATTTGTAGTAGGGTACTGAAAACTGGTGTGAGGGCATGTGAGATAACTATATATTAAACGGGAAAAACACAAGGTCTTGATAAAGCAGGGATGGGCACCTCGCATACAAACTGAAACTTTTACAGCGAATATCTCTGGAAATATTTGTAGTAGGGTACTGAAAACTGGTGTGAGGGCATGTGAGATAACTATATATTAAACGGGAAAAACACTAGGTCTTGGTAAAGCAGGGATGGGCACCTCGAATACAAACTGAAACTTTCACAGCGAATATCTCTGGAAATATTTGTAGTAGGGTACTGAAAATTGGTGTGAGGGCATGTGAGATAACTATGTATTAAACGGGTAAAAACGCTAGGTCTTGGTAAAGCAGGGATGGGCACCTCCCATACAAACTGAAACTTTCACAGCGTATATCTCTGGATATATGTAGTAGGGTACTGAAAATTGGTGTGAGGGCATGTGAGATAACTATGTATTAAACGGGTAAAAACGCTAGGTCTTGGTAAAGCAGGGATGGGCACCTCCCATACAAACTGAAATTTTCACATCGAATATCTCTGGAAATATTTGTGGTAGGGTACTGAAAACTGGTGTGAGGGCATGTGAGATAATAATATAATATAATACAATGGCGCTATTATAACTCTGACGAGTTTTATGGCCGAGCTTCTCTCCCAATTCGAGGTGTGCTCCGTTTTTGTTTTTCCTACTAATTGGGTGGACCTGCAGTTTTATGCCGGCTCCGAACGGCGAATGCATTTTTTGTGAGAAGGTTTTTCATGGCAGAAATACTCTCGGAGGGTATGCCGCCCACTGCCGAGAGGTGACCGCTGCTCTTAAAAAACCCAATAATTGGATTTTTACTAATTAGAAAAATTGTTTTGGTGTTTTGCTCGGATCGTGGTTTGAACCCGAGACCTCTGGCATAGCAGGCGAGCACTCTACCCACTGCACCACAGCGGCCACATGTGGCATGTGAGATAACTATGTACTCGCATACAAACTGAAACTTTCACAGCGAATATCTCTGGAAATATTTGTAGTAGGGTACTGAAAACTGGTGTGAGGGCATGTGAGATAACTATGTATTAAACGGGAAAAACACTAGGTCTTGGTAAAGCAGGGATGGGCACCTCGAATACAAACTGAAACTTTCACAGCGAATATCTCTGGAAATATTTGTAGTAGGGTACTGAAAATTAGTGTGAGGGCATGTGAGATAACTATGTATTAAACGGGTAAAAACGCTAGGTCTTGGTAAAGCAGGGATGGGCACCTCCGATACAAACTGAAACTTTCACAGCGAATATCTCTGGAAATATTTGTAGTAGGGTTCTGAAAACTGGTGTGAGGGCATGTGAGATAACTATGTATTAAACGGGAAAAACACAAGGTCTTGATAAAGCAGGGATGGGCACCTCGCATACAAACTGAAACTTTTACAGCGAATATCTCTGGAAATATTTGTAGTAGGGTACTGAAAACTGGTGTGAGGGCATGCGAGATAACTATGTATTAAACGGGTAAAACTGCTAGGTCTTGGTAAAGCAGGGATGGGCACCTCCCGTACAAACTGAAACTTTCACTGCGAATATCTCTGGAAATATTTGTAGTAGGGTTCTGAAAACTGGTGTGAGGGCATGTGAGATAACTATGTATTAAACGGGTAAAAACGCTAGGTCTTGGTAAAGCAGGGATGGGCACCTCCGATACAAACTGAAACTTTCACAGCGAATATCTCTGGAAATATTTGTAGTAGGGTACTGAAAACTGGTGTGAGGGCATGTGAGATAACTATATATTAAACGGGAAAAACACAAGGTCTTGATAAAGCAGGGATGGGCACCTCGCATACAAACTGAAACTTTTACAGCGAATATCTCTGGAAATATTTGTAGTAGGGTACTGAAAACTGGTGTGAGGGCATGTGAGATAACTATGTATTAAACGGGTAAAAACGCTAGGTCTTGGTAAAGCAGGGATGGGCACCTCCCATACAAACTGAAATTTTCACATCGAATATCTCTGGAAATATTTGTAGTAGGTTACTGAAAATTGGTGTGAGGGCATGCGAGATAACTATGTATTAAACGGGTAAAAACGCTAGGTCTTGGTAAAGCAGGGATGGGCACCTCCCATACAAACTGAAACTTTCACAGCGTATATCTCTGGATATATGTAGTAGGGTACTGAAAACTGGTGTGAGGGCATGTGAGATAACTATGTATTAAACGGGTAAAAATGCTAAGTCTTGGTAAAGCAGAGATGGGCACCTCCCATACAAACTGAAATTTTCACATCGAATATCTCTGGAAATATTTGTGGTAGGGTACTGAAAACTGGTGTGAGGGCATGTGAGATAATAATATAATATAATACAATGGCGCTATTATAACTCTGACGAGTTTTATGGCCGAGCTTCTCTCCCAATTCGAGGTGTGCTCCGTTTTTGTTTTTCCTACTAATTGGGTGGACCTACAGTTTTATGCCGGCTCCGAACGGCGAATGCATTTTTTGTGAGAAGGTTTTTCATGGCAGAAATACTCTCGGAGGGTATGCCGCCCACTGCCGAGAGGTGACCGCTGCTCTTAAAAAACCCAATAATTGGATTTTTACTAATTAGAAAAATTGTTTTGGTGTTTTGCTCGGATCGTGGTTTGAACCCGAGACCTCTGGCATAGCAGGCGAGCACTCTACCCACTGCACCACAGCGGCCACATGTGGCATGTGAGATAACTATGTACTCGCATACAAACTGAAACTTTCACAGCGAATATCTCTGGAAATATTTGTAGTAGGGTACTGAAAACTGGTGTGAGGGCATGTGAGATAACTATGTATTAAACGGGTAAAAAATCTAGGTCTTGGTAAAGCAGGGATGGGCAGCTCCCATACAAACTGAAATTTTCACATCGAATGTCTCTGGAAATATTTGTAGTAGGGTACTGAAAATTGGTGTGAGGGCATGTGAGATAACTATGTATTCTTCTTCTTCTTGATTGGCGCTTAACCGTCTAGACGATTCTGGCCGAGTCCAACAGAGCGCGCCAATTGCTTCTGTTTCGTGCAGCATGGCGCCACTTGGGAACACCTAGGGAGGCAGCATCGCTGTCCACCTGATTTTCCCAACGCAGTGGAGGTCTCCCTTTTCTTTTGCGTTCAGCGGGTTTCGATAGAAATGCTTTCTTGGCCGGAGCGCCTTCGTCCATTCTCACGACATGACCTGCCCAACGCAGCCGCTGGATCTTTATTCGCTGAACAATGTCGATGTCTGTGTAAAGCTCGTACAGCTCATCGTTAAATCTCCGTCGATACTCGCCCACGCCAACGCGCAAAGGTCCATAAATCTTACGAAGAACTTTTCTCTCGAATACTCCAAGTGCCATCTCATCTGATTTTGAAATTGTCCATGCTTCTGCGCCGTACATGAGGACTGGAACGATGAGCGTCCTGTAGAGTGTGATTTTTGTTTGTCGAGAGAGGACTTTACTTTTCAGTTGCCTACTTAGTCCGAAGTAGCATTTATTGGCAAGCGTGATTCTTCGTTGGATCTCCGTGCTGACATCATTCTTGGTGTTAATGCTGGTTCCCAGATAGACGAAGTCCTTAACAGTTTCGAATTTGTAGCTATCAACATTGAGATAACTATGTATTAAACGGGTAAAAACGCTAGGTCTTGGTAAAGCAGGGATTGGCACCTCCCATACAAACTGAAATTTTCACATCGAATATCTCTGGAAATATTTGTAGTAAGGTACTGAAAAATGGTGTGAGGGCATGTGAGAGAACTATATATTAAACGGGAAAAACACTAGGTCTTGGTAAAGCAGGGATGGGCACCTCCCATACAGACTGAAATTTTTACAGCGAAAATCTCTTGAAATATTTATAGTAGGGTACTGAAAATTGGTGTTGGGCATATGGGATAATTACGTACTCAACGGACAAAAAAAAATAAGAAAACTATCTTTGACGTCAAGAATGATATTTTTCTATGTAACTTTTTTGGACTAACTCAATATGCTAAAATTTTTAAAAGCACGTGGTGTGAAACCCTCGGGTAACCTCTAGTCATAAATATATATGCAAATCTAACTTATCCGCGCATTCATTGCTATCTTCCCACTTGAAGTACACATTTACAAATGAGCTGTTCGCTCGTTAGTAGGCAAAGGCGACGAGCATACTCGCGCGCATGTTGGCGAGCGTGTTCGTCGTCTGTGGCCAGCTTAAGGCGTAGATATATTGGTGGGCATACATAGCTATATCCGCATTAATAGAATGCAATTTCTTTTTTGCAAAAAATACCTACATATGTATATATAAACCGTAGAAAAATTAAAAGTGTATAGGTACATACATAGATACATATGCAGACCAAGTCAATTTTCACTTTTCCATCATACATAAATATGTAATCTATACACACCCGGTGGTTACATACTAGTCTTTTTTATTCAGACGAATAATTTGGAGCGTCCCTGCATTGATTTTCAAAAAAAAACAGCCATATACACATATTGTAAAGCTGCTGAAAAGCTTAACGAATAAAATATGTATGCTGATTTATATGCTATATAATATAATTATAATAATATATTTAATCTATAGCAACTTATGACAAGTTTATTGAACCTTCTCGGTATTCGGAAATCCATTCAGTGCTGCCCTGTTATCCTAGAAAATAAATTAATATTTAAATTTCATCGTTTTTGTTTAATAATAATTTCAATGCAATTACATTGTACTTTTCACTTTTTTTGCTTAGATTCGCTGTTTCCTTCCTGACGAATTACATAAGATCGAGAGTTTAGGGGTTCGTCACCGTAGTTATATGGTGTAACAATTGTGTGTGGAATGTGAGCGATTTGTCCAAATATATTGCGTGCCTTCCACCATTTTCGCGTATCATCTAAAATCTAAAATAGATAGATAGCAGATATGCACAACAGTGTCCAGGAAAAATTCATTGTATATATGAGGGGCTTAGAAACCTAAGAGTTTAAATGAAATTTTTTGAAAATATAAGTCAGACTCATATTTATATGGTTAAATAAAGTGTTTATTTGGTGACAAAGAGATCCAAGTTATTTGGGACATCGTAGTGCCATTTACACGGTAGGCTGGAACGAAAAAAACTTGACCTGAAGAAACGTAAAAAATACGTGATGAGGTATTGTTCCTGACGTCCCACAATGGGGTATTTCATGGCCATTTTGGCGATTAATTCAAAAAACGAAATTCATAGTACAAACAAGTGTTTGGTATCAAATGAAAGAGAACAAATTCTACACACACTGTTAACAAATTTTTGCTTGGAAATGTACCGTTTTCTTGCAATATGCTCCCGAAGTTGCCACTTTTTTCATTTGTTGTGCGCAAAATGAAAATCGAGACTTTATCTTTAATTGTTCAAGCTATTTCTGAGTTGTTAAAAAGAGAAATGGAAAAACAACAATGGAACCTTCTTTTTTGATTGATTGAAATGTTTTATTTAGTAAAAATATTTTACTTTTAGTTACATTTGTATTTATAATAATTAAAAATTTGATTGAGATGACTATTTCTTTACGAAATCTAAATACGTGTACATTGTTTTCATTTTTTACATCTTCATTTAACATAATAAACAATTTAAAGCCTTTATAAAATATGTTACTTTGCGATGATGTTTTTCTATATTTAGTCAATCTTAGATCATTTGCGTTTCTTAGCCCATATGGTTGCGCCTCTCCAACGTATAGGACCTTCTCTGTTATGTATTCTGGCATTTTCTTGTTCGTAGTCAGGTACAAAACATAAGCGTATTAAGTTCCACTATCTGTTACACACTCAGCCACTTTAGTACATCTAACATATGTTCTACTCATGTATATTTGCTGCATCTCAGTATTATTCGCATTGCCTTGTTTTGTAGTTTTTGCATTCTCTCGATTTGCGTATTATTACAACATGAGTATATTACGGTGGAACAATATTCGAAATGTGGTTTCAGCATTGTATTATACATTTTTATTGCATTAAGGATTGATAAGTTCTTTCGTATTCCTTTCAAGAAACCAATTTTTTTTCCAATTTTTATACTCAGCTGTACTAGTACACAGAGTATTATAATTTTGATTTCATAACGGTGGATTGTAACATAATGAAATAATCGAGATAGATATGGACTTATATATATCAAAATGATCAGGGTGAAAAGAGAAATCGATTGAGCCATGTCCGTCCGTCCGTCCGTCCGTCCGTCCGTCCGTCCGTCCGTCCGTCCGTCCGTCCGTCCGTCCGTCCGTACGCACGATAACTCGCGTAAAAATTGAGATATTTTGATGAAATTTGAAATGCAAGTTGGTATCGAGACTGGGACGGTTGGTATTGAAAATGGGCGAAATCGGACCATGACCACGCCCACTTTTCCTATATAGAAAAAATCGGATATTTGGTATCTCAGCCACTAATATAGCTAGAGTGATAAAATTTTACCCACGTATTGAGCTCAGGCCCTTATGAAGAAATTTGATGAAGTTCTGGAAAATGGGCGGTGCCACGCCCACTTATTAAGGGTCAAACATTGAAAGTTTTATATGTCATAACTCAGAAACCGTTGAAGATATATCGATGAAATTTGGTATGCGTAATATGCTTACTTAGGCAAATGTTTTGACGAAAAATTATCAAAATCGGTTGACGGCCACGCCCACTTTTATATATGGGAACTATAAAGGGGCCTAATAAAAACATTTTAAGCGATATCTCTGTCAAATATAAAGATCTATCACTGAAATTTTGTGGCAGGAGTCCAACTACGGACATAAAACAAAAAATACAAAAATTTTTGAAAATGGGCGGTGCCACGCCCACTTATTAAGGGTCAAACATTGAAAGTTTTATATGTCATAACTCAGAAACCGTTAAAGATATATCGATGAAATTTGGTACGCGTAATATATTTACTTAGCCAAATGTGTGGACGAAAAATTACCAAAATCTGTTGACGACCACGCCCACTTTTATATATGGGTATTATAAAGTGACCTAATGAAATCATTTTTAGCGATATCTCTGTGAAATATAAAGATAATTCATTGAAATTTTGTGATATGAGTTCTACAATAGACCGGAAACAAAAAATAAAAAAAGTTTATAAAATGGGCGTGGCACCGCCTCTTTTTATGCAAAGAAATCTACGAGCCTATTACTCGACAAATAACTGAGATATTATGACGAAACTTGGTTTATTCACTTTTATAACTTGTGTTAATAGACACGCAAAAATGTATTGAAATCGGTTTATGACCACGCCTACTTTTTAACAAAGATATTTCTGGAACACCCTTTTGGAATTTGTAACGTGAAGTCTTTGTAACTAAAAGTCATAGAGGGATGCAATTTTGCACTAACAATAATATTTATATGCTTATTTGGATGATTGATACAAATTTTGAAAATGGGCGTGGCTGCGCCCTGTATATGCAGCACTCGTTTCATATAAAATACACCCTATATCGAACAAACGCAAACAAACAATGAAAGCATACAGCTGAGTATCTAATGTTCGATTCCACTCGAACTTAGGCTTCCTTACTTGTTTTACATGTATATTCTATATGGAGGTTAAATTGGAAGTCTTTATCCAGAATGACACCAAGGTATTTGATGTTATTTACTTTCTCGATTAGTTGTCTATTATTATATATAGTATATATAGTATATTTTTATTGTTTCATTACTGTTCCTGTTTATTTCCATTAATTTCGATTTTTGTTCGTTTAACTTCAGTTTGTTCATTAATAACCACTTGCCCTATTGTAACTATGACTTGTGCTAGTTTGTTTCTACATTCACTTGGAGTTTCACCCACAGTATAGATCAAAGTGGCTTTGCTGTATTTCAACACATTTCCCATATCGTTTATATAAATTATAAATAATAAAGCACCTAAGATTCAGCCTTGTGGAACTCCTATATCGACACTTATATAGTCTGACTGAGTTTCGAACGCTCGTTTAAGGCGGATTCATCGTTCGAGTTCAGAACTAAAGTTGAATTTCAGTTAACTAATAAAAATAGTTCAGAACTTTTCGGAATTCCTCTCACACTCCGAAAACACAACAACAACCACATGGCAAAAAAGTTCTGAACTCGAACGATGAATCCGCCTTTAAAGTCTAAAAATAGCGCCATAACGTTTCTTTTTCACTTCCTTTCCATTCACTCATTACGTAGTTTACCACGGTCTCTCATGAGTATTATTTTCGGAATCCCGATTGGTACTTCATTAACAATTTATTTGTCTCGAAATATTTTTCTAATTGTATTTCCACAGTTTTCGCCAGAATTTTCTCTAGTCTTTTGATTAACTCAGACGAAATCTGTTTTACTTGAAAAAGTTTTAGTGCTTAGCACAAAATTTATTTAATTCAATTTTTAATTGTTGGGGGTAAGTGGAAAAGAAATTCAACAACTATTTACAGCGAAGGTTGAGTGTATAGCTATTTCACGAAAAACCATTTTCGATCATCAGCACTCTTTTCGGAAGTGGATGCACCGGGGATTGAACCCGAGTCCATTCCATCTTCAGCCGCAATGACCCAACGCATAAACACACTCGGCCATTGAGACTCTGTGCAAGCTGTTGGATTTTCCCCACTTTTGCCTTTTTCATTTTCAACATTAACGTTAGTGTGTATATGCTTTTGCATATATTCTCCACAAACGTGCTGAATTTTTTGTTGTAGGCAGTTCGCAATGAACATTGTTGTTGGTATTTATTTTATGCGTTGGGTCATTGCGGCTGAAGATGGAATGGACTCGGGTTCAATCCCCGGTGCATCCACTTCCGAAAAGAGTGCTGATGATCGAAAATGGTTTTTCGTGAAATAGCTATACACTCAACCTTCGCTGTAAATAGTTGTTGAATTTCTTTTCCACTTACCCCCAATAATTAAAAATTGAAATCTGTTTTATTCTTTAGTGTCTTACATATACTTTTTAGCTCTTCTAGGCTGATTCTTTTAACTTAAATATGTTGTGCGATTCGGTGATATTATCTTCTTCAATAGATTTTCTAATATCTCGCACGCTCTCAACAAAAAATTTATTAAACTCATTTGATAAGTTAACTTCATCGGAATATCTTTTATCGGTAAACATCACAGACTCTATTTGCTTCTTATCTTGCTTTAGTACTAGTTTTTTAATTACGTTCCACATTTGCTTTTGATCTTTACACTTGACGATTTTATTATTTATGTAGTTTTTCTTTGCCTTAATTACTTCTCTGTTATACTGATTCCTAGCACTTTTGTAATTGCACCAGCTTTGGATTGTATTCGAATTTTTTAACTCTTGGTAGCGTTCATATTTTACCTTTTTTAGTTTATGAAGGTTGCTATTTACTATCGTTACTTTTCGCTTCTTCATGAACATTTGACTTTCTTACAAACGTATTTATTGATTTTTCCAAACTTTGGTCTATTGATTCCGCACTCTTGTTTATGTTGTTTTTCGACATCGGTTTCATTTGCATTTTTAACTCTTTCTCCAATTTATTTTTATCTTATTTAAAGTATTTTATTTCTTGAACTTGTTTATGGTATCTTTCTTTTTTACTAGTAATATCGGATTCAATTAACTCATGATCAGATATTTTTTGAAAGCTATTCACTCTAAAGGTCAAACCCCACTACGCTGCAGCGGCGATGCAACTGCGATTCAACTTGAATTGCAGTTCCTTGGTATACCGCACTACAACTGCACTACAACTGCAGCTGCGATGCAAATTTTTTGTTTAGTTGTATAAAAACATTGGAAAAAATGGACACAATCGAACTTGATGCGGTTATTATTGCGTTTTTATGCGAGGATGAATAAAAGAAAGAAGTGGAAAATGCTAGACAAAGTGCAAAAATGTGGTTGCATGATTTCTGGGTATTCGCTTACTAGCAAAATTAATTTTTCCTCGTCAAATTCCATTTTATTTGCATCTATATTTTGAAGTGCAGTTGGCTATACCGCACTATGCGACAACGTAACTGCACCCTAGAAGGTGTGGAGGGATAGGGATAGGTATATGGGTAGGGCTAGGGATAGGGATTAGGGATTAGGGATTAGGGATTAAGGATTAGGGATTAGGGATTAGGGATTAAGGATTAGGGATTAGGGATTAGGGATTAGGGATTAGGGATTAGGGATAGGGATAGGGATAGGGATAGGGATAGGGATAGGGATAGGGATAGGGATAGGGATAGGGATAGGGATAGGGATAGGGATAGGGATAGGGATATTTCCTTTAGGCTTTATAGGAATAAATTTTAACCAGAACAACGTCTGGCGGGTCAGCTAGTATACATATATATAGAAATGTTATGTGCTAAAAAACTCGAGAATGGCTTAAGCGATTTGAATGATTTTTTCTGTGGATTGTTCACTATAATACCAGGAATATTTTCGGTATACCAAATTTTAGAGTTGCCACCTTTTTAAAAGTTTAGATTATATAAAAGTTTACATAAAGCAGTTACATAATAAAATAAAAGGTTTACACAAATTTCGGCGATGAAACTTAATAACATTCATCGCGATTTTTATTTTTGTTTTTAAGGGTTGCCACCTCTTTCAAAATTTTAAGCTTAATAATGTTTACAAAAAGCAATGGGATATGAAAATATGGGTATCAAACTAAAGACGATTAAAAGATTCGATCGTTGATATGTATATATTTTTTGTAGGGTTGCAACCTGTTTGAAAATTTTAAATTCAATTATGTTTATAAAAATCCATGAAATATGGAAATATGTATATCAAATTAAAGAGGATTAAGAGATTCGATCGTCGATTTATATTTTTTTATATAGTTGCTACCTGTTTGGAAATTTTTAACTCAATTATATTTATAAAAAGCCATAAAATTTATAAAATATGGAATGTGTATAAACTAGAGTATTAATAAGAATACGATCTTTGATATACTTTTCGTAGGATTGCCACCTGTCAAATTTTTAAGCTTAAACAAAACCAAGAACTTAAACATATGTTTTATGTCAATAAGAATAAAAAGAAAGGAATTGGTAGTTTTTCAATCGAAATATTTTCAAATTTTATTTAAGAAAATCTGTGCTATGTGTGTGTTCTTTTTGTGCATCGGCTGTAAGCCTCATTGATATTGTCTGGTTTAACAATCCAGCAATATCCAGAAAGCATTTTAATCAAACATATTCCTTTATACCTGCTTTCCATGCTCAACATTTCCGTGCTCATTAGAAACTTCGCCATTATTTTCTTTGTAATTTTGAGCTCCGTGGATACCTAAACATTTTCTATTACACACTTAATGCTACTCCAGGCTTTTCGTGCTTGTTCGCTCAATTTGTTTTTCGAAAGTAAAATCTTCCACAAAGTACGAATATTTGGCAACTCTACAAAAAATATATATCAACGATACCTTTGTCCTCTTTAATTTGCTATACATAATTCCACATTTCATGGCTTCTTATAAATATGATTAAGCTTAAATTTTTGAAAGAAGTGACAACCCTTAAAATAAAAATAAAAATTGCGATGAATGTTATTAAGTCTCATCGCCGAAATAAAAAATATGTTGGATTCCTTTTATTTTATTATGTAATCTGTTTATGTAACTTTTTATATAATCTAAACTTTTAAAAAGGTGGTAACTCTGAAAATATTCCTGGTATTATAGTGAACAATCCACAGAAAAAATCATTCAAATCGCTTAAGCCATTCTGGAGATTTTAGCACACAACATTTCTATATATACTATATATACGGCTGAGAATAAGATCGCCCTATTTCAAAAATTGTTTCAAAAACGTCCTATTCCAAAAATTGTTTGAATAACGTCCTATTTCAGATTTTCTTCAAGAACGCCCTATTTCAGAATTTGTTTCAATAACGTCCTATTTCAGACAATTATTCAAAAACGCCCTATTTCAGAGAAATATATATTGAATTTTCTCTGAAATAGGGCGTTTTTGAAGCAAAATCTGAAGTAGGACGTTATTGAAACAAATTTTCAAATAGGGCGTTCTTGAAGCAAAATCTGAAATATGACGTTATTGAAACCTTTTTTCAAATAGGGCGTTCTTGAAACAATATTTGAAATAGGGTGATCTTATTCTCAGCCGTCGATATGTATATCCTCAAAACTTCAGAGCTCGATAAAAAATAATTTGACCTGACCCGGAAAGAATAAAAACGCCATCGTGATCAGGAGGAAAAACCACGTCAGAAACACTTGTCAAACCCCTTGGATTTTTAAAAAAGTGCAAAATTGTTGTACAGTGTTATTGATACTTTCCAGTTGCTTTTAACATATATTGTCACTCCACCAGTATGCGTAGATCTAGATAAACAACTTAGGTTTTTATATCTTACTAAATTTATTTCATTTTCACCAACATTTTCAGTTAAATGAGTTTCGGTTAGTACAAGAAAATCAAAACCAAAATCGGTGAGTACCTCTAGGTGTTCGAAATTATTCACTAGTCCTTGTATATTTGTACAAATACCATTTATTTTTGCTGATTGCTAATAACCGACTTTTTTCTTTTTTACATCGAGCTTATTTTGATACACCGGGCACCTAACTTGAGTTTTTCATTTGCTCTTACACAATTTGCACACGTGTATCTGTTCTTTATTACACTCCTTTGTTTTGTGTTTACCTAGACATTTCAGACATACTTCATCGTTCGTACATTCAGTTGATTTGTGGTTAAACCCGAGGCACTGTTTTGTTTTGTTTTGTTTTGTTTTGTTTTGTTTTGTTTTGTTTTGTTTTGTTTTGTTTTGTTTTGTTTTGTTTTGTTTTGTTTTGTTTTGTTTTGTTTTGTTTTGTTTTGTTTTGTTTTGTTTTGTTTTGTTTTGTTTTGTTTTGTTTTGTTTTGTTTTGTTTTGTTTTGTTTTGTTTTGTTTTGTTTTGTTTTGTTTTGTTTTGTTTTGTTTTGTTTTGTTTTGTTTTGTTTTGTTTTGTTTTGTTTTGTTTTGTTTTGTTTTGTTTTGTTTTGTTTTGTTTTGTTTTGTTTTGTTTTGTTTTGTTTTGTTTTGTTTTGTTTTGTTTTGTTTTGTTTTGTTTTGTTTTGTTTTGTTTTGTTTTGTTTTGTTTTGTTTTGTTTTGTTTTGTTTTGTTTTGTTTTGTTTTGTTTTGTTTTGTTTTGTTTTGTTTTGTTTTGTTTTGTTTTCTTTTGTTTTGTTTTGTTTTGTTTTGTTTTGTTTTGTTTTGTTTTGTTTTGTTTTGTTTTGTTTTGTTTTGTTTTGTTTTGTTTTGTTTTGTTTTGTTTTGTTTTGTTTTGTTTTGTTTTGTTTTGTTTTGTTTTGTTTTGTTTTGTTTTGTTTTGTTTTGTTTTGTTTTGTTTTGTTTTGTTTTGTTTTGTTTTGTTTTGTTTTGTTTTGTTTTGTTTTGTTTTCTTTTGTTTTGTTTTGTTTTGTTTTGTTTTGTTTTGTTTTGTTTTGTTTTGTTTTGTTTTGTTTTGTTTTGTTTTGTTTTGTTTTGTTTTGTTTTGTTTTGTTTTGTTTTGTTTTGTTTTGTTTTGTTTTGTTTTGTTTTGTTTTGTTTTGTTTTGTTTTGTTTTGTTTTGTTTTGTTTTGTTTTGTTTTGTTTTGTTTTGTTTTGTTTTGTTTTGTTTTGTTTTGTTTTGTTTTGTTTTGTTTTGTTTTGTTTTGTTTTGTTTTGTTTTGTTTTGTTTTGTTTTGTTTTGTTTTGTTTTGTTTTGTTTTGTTTTGTTTTGTTTTGTTTTGTTTTGTTTTGTTTTGTTTTGTTTTGTTTTGTTTTGTTTTGTTTTGTTTTGTTTTGTTTTGTTTTGTTTTGTTTTGTTTTGTTTTGTTTTGTTTTGTTTTGTTTTGTTTTGTTTTGTTTTGTTTTGTTTTGTTTTGTTTTGTTTTGTTTTGTTTTGTTTTGTTTTGTTTTGTTTTGTTTTGTTTTGTTTTGTTTTGTTTTGTTTTGTTTTGTTTTGTTTTGTTTTGTTTTGTTTTGTTTTGTTTTGTTTTGTTTTGTTTTGTTTTGTTTTGTTTTGTTTTGTTTTGTTTTGTTTTGTTTTGTTTTGTTTTGTTTTGTTTTGTTTTGTTTTGTTTTGTTTTGTTTTGTTTTGTTTTGTTTTGTTTTGTTTTGTTTTGTTTTGTTTTGTTTTGTTTTGTTTTGTTTTGTTTTGTTTTGTTTTGTTTTGTTTTGTTTTGTTTTGTTTTGTTTTGTTTTGTTTTGTTTTGTTTTGTTTTGTTTTGTTTTGTTTTGTTTTCTTTTGTTTTCTTTTGTTTTCTTTTGTTTTCTTTTGTTTTTTTTTCTGGCTCACAGCCAATGTAAAAAATTTACCAAAATTAAAATTACCAAAAAAAACTACAATTTTTTTTACAAATGATAAACATCGCTAGCTTAGAATGCAAATTGTGTAAGTCCTTTTTTAAAACTTTGTAGGAGAGACAAAAAACAAAATTACACAATTTTTTCGCTTTTTGGACTTACACAATTTGCGTATCACTGAATAACAACGAGTAGAAATATGACAAGTATTACAAACTTGTTTAGCGTGGTGCGTATTTGATTTTTCTAGCGTTCTATATAAAAATACACTTTTTCATAAAAGTGGACTTACACAGTTTGCACTCTAAGCTAGCGAAATGTAATTTTTTCAGACTATAATTTAACATTTTAGTACACAAATATCGCTTATAATACATATATCAAACTCTTAAGGCCCTTGGCCACTTAAAATCTGGAATGTTAAGTGTATACATATGTGTGAGTGTCGGGTGATTAACGCAAATATGTAAAAGATTTGATTCTCATCAACGCGAGCCCGAACATGAACGTGTAGCACGACGACCGCCGATTGCACAAACACACACAAAAAAACTCACACATACACACTGCTTGACATGCCAGATTGTCAGTTGCCAAGGGCCTTTAACTATACTTCAAAAGTAAGTCTCATATTCTCTTCTGGAAATCTACGCGCATAGGTTGATTTTCAAGCTTTATGCGCCCAAAATTGAATTTTGTAAAATTGTTACAATTACAGAAAAAAACATACCCACATATTGGAAATAGAATGGGGAACAATAATTCATCGCTTTTTTCCCGACCCCATACTCTGCACTTGCCCCAGATGGTCGTAACTTAGCATATCTGAGGTTAATTTTTTTGTTTTTTTCTTACATATTTTTAAGTGCTAGTTTCAACTTGAATATTTATTATTTAAATCATTTCATTTAAGTAATCGTGATGAATCCTAAAGGTTCAAGTAATTATTAACACTTTTCAATAATATCCTTGGTTTCCAATAATTCTAAGTTTATAGTTTTAAGCTTTTAAAGTTGGGATATTTAAAAAAAATTATCACTCTTTTTCGTGTTAAAAATTGGTTTTGTTTCGTTGCTCTGTCAGACTCAGTCAAATTAACACTCGGACATGATATCTAGTACAATTAGTAGTTAGCCGGCAAAAAATTACGTCGCACAAAGCCGCACTACTAGATACAGGGTTTTTCATATGTACCTACAATAATTTTCTTTTTGTGCTTTATATTTAATTTTAATGTTTATATTTCTAACGCATGTCTTGGTTAATTTAGGTGATGCTCGAAAGTAACCCAGATATTTAGCAGCGATTATTGTTAACTTTTTAGGCAGTATTTTTAGTATTTCCAATTTTTCAAAGTTAAGGAAGTACTTATCATAAAAAGGGCTAAGGATTATAAAGCTACATTTTTTAGAAGATTTTTGAGTATGCAATTTTGCAGCTCATTCAATTGTAATGTAATAATATGCAACATTCAACTTTTTGAAAAATTTCATTGGCTTTTCGGAAATTTTAATTAGAACGGTCTCACGTACATATAACGCAAACACCCTACAGAAAAAAATTACTAAAATCGACGGAAATTTTTACAGCATTGAGAATAGCACTTTTTACACTAAAATTGGTTGGCTACATAACAGTACACTTATAAATCTCCTCAAAATAATAAATTCTGGCTGCGCTTTGAAATTTTTAATCCACTTTTAGAAATTTCTACGATTTTTCGGATTTTTTCATAAGCTTAGAAATCCTGCTTAAGGCGATTTTTATTGAAAAATTGTTTACATTTTTAAACGAAAATAAGAGAGTCAAATTTTCGACAGAACTGTTTGAAATAGATTTAAAAACTCTGGCGTATGATTTTTTTTTTTTTGAGTCACTGTATATATTTTTCAATAAAATCGACTTTTACCTACATAGAGCCCTAGATACCCGGGTATCGAGCAATTCGATCTGATCGTTTTTTTGTTTGAAGCCCGTTTGTTGTTCAAATGCCTGTACAAACATTCGAGCATTCGAGCTTACAAACAAAAAAATGTGTATCGGAAAAACAAAAATAAAAAAAACTACATATGTATAACGAAAAAATAATAATAATAAACAAAAAAAAAACAAACTTCAAAATACCCGAATTGTTCAAATGCCCGTACAAACATACGGGTAATAAACAAACAAACAACTCCCCAATAAACACAGAAGCGAGGATGATATCGCGGCGAATTCGAGGCGAGTTCGCGAAAGCAGATTTTCGCGAATGTAATTTCTCGGAATCGCCTCGAGTTCGCGTCATGTTCGAGTAAATCAATTTTCGCGATATCATATTTTTCTATTTTTTAAGTTATTTTGCACTCAAAAATCATTATACACCCAGAAAAAAAATAGTGTGAAATCAACCAAAAATCAACAAATTTTGTGGTTAATTTTTTTCAACACGATGCTTAATGTATGCCATCGTGTAATCGTGTAAATTTAACACTACTGTCAAGTGTTAGTTTAACAGGATGACAACTGTAAAATTAACACTAAAAAGTATTGAGTATTTTACAATTTTAACTAGTTAATGTTACAATAAAAGCTGGTTAAATTAACACGAAATGGTCCTGTTGAATTAACAATAACATCTTTTTAATTTTACATTAATTTTATTGTTAAATAAACTAGAAAGTCTTGTTGATTGTACAATTTATTTTTTTAAATAAAAAAACATATAAAACATAAAATATATAATCATCACTTCAATTAAGCACATTCGTACATCACCCGCACAACTGACCAAATTGAAGGCGTCCTTCTCATACGAACACAAATGTACCGGCGATAGTTTATACATGGGCGATAGTACTATCACCTGCACCGAGTAATGTTTGGCCGCTAATGCAACAACCGCATGCTGCACGCAAACCCCCCTTCGCTAAAAACCCTCCTCGTGATATTGCAACCTATGAAGAGGGAAAATAAAATATTGAACATTAAATACTTTTAGAAACAAAAATGTAATCCTCTTTTAACTCACCTGCAAACTGAAAAATAAATCGAAAACCCACTATCGCGAACTGACAATGCTGCTAAACTGCTGCATCACTGCCACGGCACAAAATTTTCCTTTTTTTTTTAAAATAATTTGCGTTTTGCACGAAAATCAGACTTCAAATGATCAAAAAAATTATGTATGTTTCAAAATAGATTTGACGTTCTTTTTTAACACTTTTTTTTAGATTACATTGACACTATGATCGTGTTGAATAAACCAAAATTACAAATGACGTTTATGTTTGAACACTGTTTCGTGTTATATCAACCAAATTTTATTGTTAATTGTGGTTCTTGTTGTTTTCACATTTGTTTTCACACTAAAATTGGGACGTAATTTTTCTAACATTTTTTTTTAGTTTAATTGTTAAATTATTGTGTAGGTACACAGAAGATTTTTAATTAATTTTATTTGGCGAAAAGCGAACAAGTTCAAAGCTACGTATTACCAGCGATGGTAGAAATGATAGCTATTTTTTTTAGTTTATATTGACACTATCATCATGTTAAATAAACCAAATTCCAAATGATATTTAGGAATAAAATTTTATATTTGAATCATCTTGTATATTTTAAAATTTCTTCATGTTGTATCAACAATAAAATTTGGTTGAATTTACCAAATTTTCAGATGACAGTTACACAACCAAAATCATGTTTCAAGCATCGTGTAATTTGAAAAAAATTGTTGCTGTTCTATGTGTAAAGATCGATCGTGTTAATTTTACATGAATCGTGTTGATGATTTTTTTTCTGAGTGTAGTTCTTATAAAAATATTTTAAATGCTTTGTCTTATTTTATACGGATTTAACCCATTGCCAGTAAACCAAATTCTGAACTTTTAATTTTTCGAAACGCCATTTATAAAAAAATCTCGAATCGCTAATGAACAAATTTTCGAATCGCCAACGATCAGAGAAATTAAAAATTCTCGAATCGCTAATGATAAAAAATTCGAATCGCCAGCGATCCGAGAATGAACAAATTCTCGAATCGCTAGTGATAGGTGACATGCCTACGAATTCGGATTCGCCGATCTATCGCCGCGAACTATTGCCGCGATAATATAATCAGAGAAAGCGAATCCGACGCGAATTCGAGGCGAATCCGTTGTGTTTATTGGGTATTCGAGCATTTGAACAACAACTGTTCGGGCTACTCGAAAATGTTCAAAAAAAATCGAGAGCTCTACTTTTAACACAAATTATTAAAATTTTGCATTAAATAAGCAATTTGGAATAGATGTACACAATAAAATATTTCTACCTATGTATGTGCTACGGTCATAAATAATAATTTTCTTATATAATTTAGTTTTTTAATATTCCATTTTGACAGACATTAAGTAAAATCTCAAGTTCAGATACTCTTATACATTGCATATTTATTCCCATTGTAGTTTATACTAATATTATTTGATTAAGATGATAAGAAATTGAAAGAAAACTTGAAATTTAAATAATTGGCCTTACTTTTCTGTTATTAGCATGTTAATAACAGCAATACCGTATAATAATTGTAGCGTTTGTTGAGCCGTAGGGAAGTGCAGGAACCGTAGGAATTTTACCACAAAAGAGCGAATATAAGTACAACGAATGTAAATTGTGGTAAAATTCCTGCGGTTCTTGCACTTTCCTACGGCTCAATAAACGCTAGAATTATAAGTAATACTTCGTGAAAAAGCGCTAAATTTCGAATTACCAATTTTGAAAAATTACTATTCTCATTGATTTTTTCCTGAAAAAGAAATGTATGCTAATAAAGTCAAAGATGGTTTTATGGTCAAAACGAATCTTTCGGGGGGGTTGTCCCCAAACCCACCCCCCCCATTACTACGCCACTGTATTCAGGTAAGTCTCACATATGACGGCGGAAAACGTGCGGTTACCAAAACCTTAATTTCTGTATGTTTTGTCCAACTCCGTCGCTTTGTACACCCGCGTTTTCCGCTGAAATAGGTTTAGAGATCGAGATGGTGCGGAAATAAAGCACAAGAACCTTTCGGAAATAACAAAGCAATACGGCGGTTGCCTCTGCTCTGTATGTCACGTTTTTTTATAAAAAAATTTCATATCAAGAACAGATGAAAATTTATAGCGAGCATTAACGAGCAGAGAAGCGCCAAATAATATGCAAGTACTAAAACAATTATATAATTCCTTTTATTTTAGATAAATAATCAGATGCAAAATCAATTGAAGAGGCATTTTTGGCCAGTAGCGATTCTCATCATATTTCAAAGGAATACAGAGTAGCTGGTTAGAATGCAGAAGTACAATCGTTTCTTTACTTGCTTAAACTATTACCTTCCATCACCATCAATGCGAAAAGGGTTTCAATAAAGTGTCCGAAAGAAATTTTATTGTATTCGCTAATCACAACTTACCTATTGAAGAAGTGTTCCTACATCAACTCAACCCCATCTACTTACTGTTGGACCTAACAAGTTGGCAATAACGCAATATTTTCTGGTGATTGATGGTAAAAAACTAAGTCTTCCTACGTCATTCAACTTCGTTCAAGCATTTGATATCTATTTTAAGTCATTCTATATCTTTAATATTCATTCCGTCACTAAAGACCTTTTTACGGTTTTTGCAAAATATATTTACTCCAAAATAGATAAGAGTTGCAAGGCCACCACAAGTCAAATTGATATACATACATTGCAAATTTGTTAAAAAGATGGTAACGTCAAGAGATGTTAACAACTACGTATTGCTTTTAATCAAAATAAGTTAGTTTTAGTGAACTTAAAAGGTACTTTTGTTTTGATTGCAATTTTTCACTTAAAGTACATTCATTTCTTAAAAGATATATTTAATGATAGATGTAGTTTTACCACAATAACTATATTTAAATAAAAAAAATAATAAAACATGAATTTAAAAAAACCAAAAGATTCTTTCTTTTTTAAGCAAAAATTGGATTAGGAAATAAACCCAGAATGTTTAAATTTTAAACCGGCATGGGAATATAAAGTAATCCTAAAAGGTTTAAATTTCATACCGGCATTGGAATAGAAAGTAAAAAAAAGTTTAAATTGCAAGCCGGTATTGGACTAGAAAATAGACCAAAAATGTTTAACTTTAAGACTTGTCAAATTCTAAGATTAAGGCTGAATATCGTATACAATTTAAACTTTACAAGTTTAAAAATCTTTTGAACTTTTCAAAGTTTAAATTTCATCACTTTTTCGGTCGTGTCCTATATATCGACCAAGAAATTTTTAAATTTAAACCAAAATTTATAACAGTGTACCAAAAAAATTTTTTCAGTTTTTCTTAATTAAAAAAACTGGCCAATAGCTCATATAAAATTCACATAAAAATATTTATTAGAATTAAACGGCCATGTAAAAACGAACAGGATGTAAATATTTCCCCGGCAAGGCCGTTTTTAAAAACTGGTGGTTGCAAAATTTTTCGGACATACCCAACAAAATATTATTTTATTTAAGAATTAAAACAGCAGATTTAAAGGCTAATTAATTAAGGCCAGGAAATGATAAGGGTACCAAATTTGTATGGCGTATGGCTTGAAATAATGCTGATTTTCCTTTCTTGATGTCTTGTATTAGGAGCAGACAGAGTGAGTGCATAACAGAAGCAGCGCTGCCAGCATACTCCTGGGCGGTGCCACGCCCACTTATTAAGGGTCAAACATTGAAAGTTTTATATGTCATAACTCAGAAACTGTTGAAGATATATCGATGAAATTTGGTACGCGTAATTTGCTTACTTAGACAAATGTTTCGACGGAAAATTATCAAAATCGGTTGACGGCCACGCCCACTTTTATATATGGGTATTATAAAGTGACCTAGTAAAATCATTTTAAGCGATATCTCTGTCAAATATAAAGATCTATCACTGAAATTTTGTTGCAGGAGTCCAACTACGGACATAAAACAAAAAGTACAAAAATTTTGGCAAATGGGCGGTGCCACGCCCACTTATTAAGGGGCAAACATTGAAAGTTTTATATGTCATAACTCAGAAACCGTTGAAGATATATCGATGAAATTTGGTATGCGTAATTTGCTTACCTAGACAAATGTTTTGGCGAAAAATTATCAAAATTAGTTGACGGCCACGCCCACTTGTATATATGGGAACTATAAAGGGGCCTAGTAAAAACATTTTAAGCGATATCTCTGTCAAATATAAAGATCTGTCACTGAAATTTTGTGGCAGGAGTCCAACTACGGACATAAAACAAAAAGTATAAAAATTTTGGCAAATGGGCGGTGCCGCGCCCACTTATTAAGGGGCAAATATTGAAAGTTTTATAGGCCATAACTCAGAAACCGTTAAAGATATATCGATGAAATTTGGCACGCGTGCTATATTTACTTAGCCAAATGTGTGGACGAAAAATTACCAAAATCGGTTGACGACCACGCCCACTTTTATGTATGGGTGACCTAATAAAATCATTTTTAGCGATATCTCTGTGAAATATAAAGATAATTCATTGAAATTTTGTGACATGAGTTCTACAATAGACCGGAAACAAAAAATAAAAAATTTTATAAAATGGGCGTGGCACCGCCTCTTTTTAGACAAAGGAATATACGAGCCTATTACTCGACAAATAACTGAGATATTATGACGAAACTTGGTTTATGCACTTTTATAACATGTGTTAATAGACACGCAAAAATGTATTGAAATGGGTTTATGACCACGCCTACTTTTTAACAAAGATATTTTTAGAAAACCCTTTTGGAATTTGTAACGTGAAGTCTTTGTAACTAAAAGTCATAGAGGGATGCAATTTTGCACTAACAATAATATTTATATGCTTATTTGGATGATTGATACAAATTTTAGAAATGGGCGTGGCTGCGCCCTGTTTATGCAGCACTCGTTTCATATAAAATACACCCTATATCGAACAAACGCAAATAAACAATGAAAGCATACAGCTGAGTATCTAATGTTCGATTCCACTCGAACTTAGGCTTCCTTACTTGTTTAGACCTGATTTTTCAACAATTATCAACACTTTTTTGCAGGGTATGTACCTACATGCATACATATGTACAAACCGCTTTCCCCATTGGTTTTCTTACAATTATCTGCAGAAAAAACTGGCAGAACTGAGTTCATCTTCCATTTCTGAGTGCATATTCCTTCACATCCAATGATTGAAAGATCTGCTTTAAAAATCTTCTTTTTAAAAAGCGAAATGAACGCTTGAAATCTGATTGAAAATCTCCTCTAGCCTGCTTGGTAAAACAATTTGAAATTTGCTTGAAAATGATTGAATTTTTTTCCAACAAACGAAAGCTTGCTTGCTTTTAAACAAACCAAGCAAGCGCTTAGATTGAAAAAATTCAAACAATCTCAAGCGCGCTTGTGATTATTACGTTACAAGCGGCGCACAATGTCGCTTAGCGGCCAAAAATGAAAAAATCGATTTCTTTTTTATTAACACGCTTTTATTAGTTTCACCTGTATGTATGTGGGTATGTAACTTCTAGCTGCTGCCTAAATATATGCAACATATTTACTAATGAGATTAGGTTACAACCACCGCTATTTTCCAACAGATGGCGCGCGTGTATTTATATTTTTAAAATATTCACTTATTTATTATTACAAGCTTTTATTTAACTTCACTTTTTGTATGTATGTCGTGGAATTTTGCAACGAACATTTAAGATACTTCTAGTTGAGCTAGGTACTTGAAATTTGGAACATAGTTCAGGACCCGAAGACAATGCAATGTGAAATAAAAAAAAATCCGATAGATGGCGCTGGTGTCGAGATATTTGTAAAATTCGTATTTACCGACCGAATTTGTTCATATTCGGTATATATATTGCCTATGAGAAAGTAAATACATCCGAGGAAAAAAATCGCCGCTAGGTGGCGCTGGTGTCAAGATATTTGTAAAATTCGTATTTACCGACCGAATTTGTTCATATTCGGTATATATATTGCCTATGAGAAAGTAAATACATCTGTGGAAAAAAATCGCCGCTAGGTGGCGCTGGTGTCAAGATATTTGTAAAATTCGTATTTACCGACCGAATTTGTTCATATTCGGTATATATATTGCCTATGAGAAAGTAAATACATCCGAGGAAAAAAATCGCCGCTAGGTGGCGCTGGTGTCAAGATATTTGTAAAATTCGTATTTACCGACCGAATTTGTTCATATTCGGTATATATATTGCCTATGAGAAAGTAAATATATCCGTGGAAATAAATCGCCGCTAGGTGGCGCTAGTGTCAAGATATTTAGAAAATTAGTATTTATGAACCAGATTTGTTCCTATTTTGAACACGTATTACGAAGTAATCTATTCACAAAAGAGTATAGTAAAACCAGATATTAGATGTAATATGCATTGTAAAACTAAAAAGGCAAAAATAAAACAAAGTAAAAAAATTTTTTTAAAAAAGCTTTTATTTAATATTAATATAACAATTTACTAAAAAGGAAAAAAATAATTTTTTTATATTTTTGAACAAGATTTATATTAGTCCTTAGTTCATTTGGATCTTAATTTCAATCTAAACATACATTTAACGTATTTCTTCAAAGCATTTCTGTATATGTATCAACATAAATAAAAGCGCGGGTACTCATTACATATTCATGTTATAAAACCGTATTGGCGAAATGGAAGGAAGCGATAAAAACTTTAAATTCCAATTACGTAAGATATGCATTACGTAAAGAGCACCCGCGCTTTTATTTATGTTGATACATATACAGAAATGCTTTGAAGAAATACGTTAAATGTATGTTTAGATTGAAATTAAGATCCAAATGAACTAAGGACTAATATAAATCTTGTTCAAAAATATAAAAAAATTATTTTTTTCCTTTTTAGTAAATTGTTATATTAATATTAAATAAAAGCTTTTTTAAAAAAATTTTTTTACTTTGTTTTATTTTTAATTTAATGCCAAACACTAGCCAATGCATGCATTCAGGCATTTTCAACAACATTTTTCGTTTTAGACTTGCACGAATTTAGCAGTTCTTGCTCAAACTTAGAATTTCGAAAAATTATACTTTTACCAGGGTTTTTCATCAAAAATGACACCAGAAACCAATTGAAGTTTACAGCTTGGTTATAAATATGAATTTCCCAAATGAATTTTTTTACATACTTTGAAGTTTTTACTATATGGCGTCCCTATTTTTATACTCAGCTGTACTAGTACACAGAGTATTATAGTTTTAATCACATAACGGTGGATTGTAACAGAATGAAATAATCGAGATAGATATAGACTTATATATATCAAAATGATCAGGGTGAAAAGAGAAATCGATTGAGCCATGTCCGTCCGTCCATCCGTCCGTCTGTCCGTGTAGGCTTCCTTACTTGTTTTTTAATTGATTTATCCATCAACTGGTGAGTACCGTTACTTTTATACTTTTTATACAAATAATAGTCTGAAGCAAAATGGTTGTAAGAGATAAAAATCAATTATTTTTTTGTTTAGTCTAGGTCTATATAGGTATTTGCATTCTTTTGGAAGTTTTAATGATTGATTTAGATACATGTAGGCATAAGCTTTCATAAATAAAAAAGTTTTTATAAAATATATTTGCAAAAGTCTTGCTTTTTTGGTGTTTTTTTAAATAACGTATTTTTGTTATTAAAAAATATAAAATCATATGTAAAATTCTCTTTTACCTTATTTTTTTGTTGTGTTACCTGTACTTTCATAACCAAGTTGAAGTTCGATTTGAAACAAATATGAGAACTTACATTAAACCTTATACCTTTATATTTATCGTGAACTGATACTTGTGCGCAGGACTGCAATAAGAAATTTTAAGAGGACTGAGGCTTTAATATTAAATTTTTTTTGTCGAGCCTCCCCCCCCCCCCGAATAAATTTTCCAGATCCGCCCCTGCATTTCGATATACAAATACATTAGATAAGTTTTTTTTGTATGGGATTCTTTAAACCTTCTCAGATCCTCCCTCCGGCACCGGAATATGAAAATAGGTTGTTTTAGAGTAAGTAAACTGAAAAAAATTTAACTTTTCGAAAAACTGGATGGAGCTACACCGAAAACCGCGCAAATTCCCAGAATTTCAAGGTATGTCTGAAGAAAGTTAGGATTTTGCACAAGAAAAAAAATTTATATCCACCCATACGTAGAATTAACCGCTAAATCGAATGGCATATACAGTTTTTTGGTACACTACCCAGGGAAGGTAATATCTCGGTCTAAAGTGATCATTTTCTTTTTTTTCTCATGAATCTTCAATTTCTTGCCCTATACTCTTCCCGAAATCGGAAATTATTTTTCAACTAAATCACACGGTAGGCTGCGTTATTTAATGCGCTTTCCAGAAATGTGTAGCTATTAAAAATAAAATAAAATTTGGATGAGTTCATCAAGTTTAAGTGAAGTAAAGACGGGTATAAAAGGGTAACATACCTTAAAATTTCTTTAATTTTTCAACAGTTTTGCTCTTGGAGACGGTTTTTTGGGCTATTAGTGATTGTTTTATTTGGTTGGATAACTCCACAAATGTAAAAAAAAATTCGGAAGATCGAGACCGTGGATAGCGGAAAAAACCGTGGACCCGGATGGTCCCAAAATATTATTGGGCAATATTGGCATCAAATTAAAGGTCTTAACTAGTGTAATAATTCTTAACTAAGGTGGTTTCCATATGTACATCAGGCCGCTCGCCTTATATGGACAAAACAAAGGTCCACCGTTTTCGAAAACGTTTCTGGAAAATTTTTTTGACGGTGCTAAATGTCGCTAAAATTCATTTCTTTTATATCTTCGATATTTATAGTCCGATTTTTATTTGATTGCTGCACCAATTTGATGCACCAATCTCTTTGGATTGAGAGGGGGGTTTCAGCTTTATAATCTTATTAACCCTATGTGCGCCATTCGGGTCAGTTCCACCCAGTACTTAGTTTATACCACCTTAATATAACTTTTTTTGCCGGCATATTAAGCGTCGTCAAAAAGCATTCATCTTTTGTAAAACAAGTATTTCGATCGCTTCAGTAGAACTGGTAATAAAACACATTTAATATTCAGAGGAATATAAGTTTGTCGTTTCCTGTGGTCTTTTAGGTTCATTTTCCAAAGATTTTTTCTGAGGCGACCCCTACCGAAATTTTATGGCGAATAATTTTCTAGAACATGTTAGCCCTCTAGCGACCTTAAAAATAATATTGCCTGACTATACTATATTTTCTGACTGTATAAAAATGCGTCAAAGTAACTCTTTTTTAAGGGTGCTAGATGTTCTAGAAAATTATTTGGCATAAAATTTCAGTAGTAGTCTCTTCAGAAAAAATCTTAACCCAAAAGACCACAAGAAGCGAAAAACTTTTATTCCTCGGAATGTTATATGTGTTTTATTTCCGATTCTACTAAAGCGATCGAAATACTTCTTTTGTAAAAGACAAATGCAAATTTTGGTCCCGATTGGAGACGGTTAAGGGGTGTCGCATAAGAATAAATCTGCTTGCATTTCCTTCCATACAACGTAGTTGAAAATGTTCATAATGAACGCTAAAGTACTGTTCGCGATCAGTATTTCTCGCATTGCTTTTCTCATATGTGAACAGCCGACGCACAGTTTTGCGAGTAGGGACAAAAATGTTGAAATTGAATTTCATAATCAGAAAAATCTAAGTATGGGATTTGATTGGAAATTAAGATAAATCCAAAATTTCACGAAAATATATTGAGTAGTGTAAGTGTTAAGAGCCCTCAAAGTAGGCTGTTTTTACATAATAGGTAAAAGTGTTAAAATCGCAATAGTTTATGCCCAATTTGAAACTCAATATTTCACTAAATATTAAGCCTACACGGATAAAAGTATTTCATTAATTTTTAATGAACGACGTTAATAAATTTTCCGTTGTGAGTTTTAATAACAAATTCATTGATTTTATTTAATTTTTCATAAATATAATCAATAATTTCATAAAATTTAATGAAGGCCTTCATAAAGTTAATGAATGAAAATTCATGAACTTGGCGTAGAACAAAATTCAAAATTTTAAGTTTTTATGGCTTATGAAAAATATTTATGAATGCTATTCATAAAATTCATTGTTGTTCAATTGGTATGAAAAAGATAAATTCGATGTGTTCCTTCGTTCGTTCATCTTCACTTACATACATATATGAAATTAAATGTTGCCCTTTGTCTGAATAATATCTCGGGAAATATTAGTTGACTAATTATGGTTTCCCGATCCCTCCGGCCATTTTATTTATTTATTTTACCTTTTATTTGTTTTCTACATTTTTATAAAAAAAATCAGTGGCCTTGACATCAACAGGATTCGAACCTGCGACCTGCTCGATTCCAATCCGGACGCCTTACCAGTGTGCCACCACACTACTTGTATTGAGCATGTCAACTGCTGCACTTAAACTGTATTTGTCCTCAACTATAACAAATAATTTCATAAAATCTACGAAAATATTTTTAGTATTTTATGAATCCGTTCATAAAATTTTTATGAAAAAGTTCATTATTTCGTTCATATTCATAAACCTCGTTCATTAAAATCTCGAGCTTATGAATGCCGTTCACTTTTTTCATTTATATTAATGTCAAAATACATTAGTTTTATTTACGTTTTTCTTTCCGCATAAAGACTCAAGCTCAAATTAGTTATGCAGTAACAGTATCCTTAAATCGGGTTTCAAAAGAGTACAGTAGAGTAGTATGAATAAAGGTGGGATTTTCCAACTAGTACGCAAATGCACTGTACATGGTATCCGAGGAATTTAATAAAAAAAAATTATTAAGAATTAACGTTAATACTCAGAGCCGTAGCGAGGGTGAGGCAACCGAGGCATTTGCCTCGGGCGCCAATAGAGTAGGGGCGCTGAATTTCGCTAATATTAAACAAAATTTCGCAGAAGTATTTTGAAAAAATATAATGAAAAAATAGGCGTTCGTTTGCCAGGAACCCGCAAGGTTCTCACTTGATCATCAGATTTGTAAAATTTTTTCAAAAGTAATATGTATATGGGCGCCCTTTATTTTTAATGTAGTGAAATTGAATGAATATTTAAATTATAAAACTTGTGATAGTCGATTAATTCATACATTTATTTGAAAGTTTTGATTACCGATAAAGCGCGCTCATGCGTGCATGTACAAAAAAAAGGTACGTACATTTGCAAAAACTGGCAAAGTAATGTAATAACAGCAAGAAATCTCGATAAATAGAACATTTCTTATAACATTAATGTAGGATAATATTAGGTAGTCGACCGTATATGCATATAGCGGCGACACCTGTTACTTACACCAGCTACTTACGTCCGAATAATTACATCGCTGATTGGCCGATTTCGCAACCCTTTCGCGTCGCTACGAAGGTAACCAGTGTTTAAAAAACTGCACGCATTTTCATTCTCTTGCTGGAGCATTCCATGGGAGATGGTAAATTTGTCCCGTACAAACATTTCGATTTCTCACACATATACTAGTTTTTCAAATGCAAGCTTCTGGTTTTTGTTTATAAATTAGCCACACAATATTGATGTACTAGAAACTTTGTTTGATAATCTTTTGGTTTGTCTGTGAATTTTAAAGATTTATACCATTTGTCCCGTACAAACAATGTAAAAAATTACATTACAGCATTTTTAATTCTTTTGGAATAGCCTTATTTCTAATATTTTTTTTGTTTGAATAAACCTTGATCTTAGTGCTACCACATTTACTTTTTTATTTTTTTTTTAATATAATTAATTTGACTAAAATGCCACCTGGTTCGCATAAACCAAGGATCATGGTAGACCAGCCCTGTTCCGTACAAACACATAACTTTTTTAAGATTTTTCACACATACACGAATATTTAAAAAGCAAGTTTCTGCTTTTAATAAGAGATTTATCAAACAGTAATAATGCACCAGATATTTTGTTGGTTAACATTTTGGTGTGCCTTTAATTCAAATCCAAAACTATAAAAATTCGTACAATTTGTCCCGTACAAACCATGGAATGCTCCTGCTTTTGATTATGCTTTTGCTTCTAAACATCTCAGCAGTCGCAGCGAAATTAAGTGAAAAACTGAGCAGCGACAAATGACTGGAGGTATAAAAAGATAATGGATGTGGCCAATGATTTCGGATTTTTGTCTGGCGAGTCTTTGAAAAATATGAGTAGCACGGAAGTGAAAAAAGCAGCGATGGACTTGGCAATCAAATACGAAAAAGACATCAATGGCGCAGAATTTATTGAGGAAATTTCAGATTTCAAGCACGCAGCTTTGTCAATCATCCCTGTTCGTCTCGAATAAATTACTGTTATAGAACTACTCCAAATAATTCAAGATTATGGTTTAAAAGCATCATACCCAAACGTTGAAACTGCTTTCAGAATTTTTTCGACGATTCCTGTTACAATCGCTACGTGTGAAAGTAGCTTTAGCAAACTCAAACACGTTAAGAATTATTTGAGATCAACAATGGGCCAAGAAAGATTGTCGAACTTGGCTATTTTATCGATAGAAAACGAAATTACCAGTAAAATTGATTTCGACGATATTATTGACGAATTCGCTTCTATTAAGTCAAGAAAAATTCACTTGTAAATGTTAAAAGAACATTTTTTTAACACAGTATTGTATGATCAATACTACAGTATTAATAAATATCGTTGGCTGCGTGAGCAAATGTTCTAAGTCCAATTTTTATCAAAACTGATATTTTAATGCAGTAAGATAGTATAACTAAAAATACATCGTCTGCCAAAAAGAAGTTACCATAATGTCTGTTTTTCATGGTGTAATGCAGTGTTATGCAAATGTGCTAAGTCCATAAAAAATTATTGGTTTTTTTTTTTAATTTGTTTTGTAGAACGATATAGAATTATTACTACATTGCTTTAATAAGCATGGCTTGGGACTGTAAACGTTAATAATTTGCGGGAGTGGCTGGCTTTCCCACCAATTTTATATGCAAACTAGTTTGCGGTACTTCTTACATTTTTATTATAATTGTATGAATTTGATCGAAAGGCGGTGCACCTATTTTATATAGAGAGGGTACAGTATAATGTGGGCGTGGCCACATCAATTATCAACAGTTTTATCTCTCATCAGACCAAGCCTAAAATATTCTTGTTAGTGCAAAATTTCATCCCTTTATGGCTTTTAGTTACAAAGATGCCACGTCACAAGTTTCCAAAGGGAGTTTTACAATTTTTTTTAATTAAGCGTGGTTACAAACCGATTTTGCTAAAATTTTACTACAAGTAGTAAAAGTACATATGTATGTACCTACACGAAGTTCCGCCGTAATATCTCAATTATTTGTCGAGTTATGGGCTCCAAAATGTCTTAGATTCACGATGCCACGCCCATTTTCAAAAATATTTATGGTTTCTGTTTTTTTCCATAGTTGGACTCATGCCACAAACTTTCAATGAATTATCTTCATATTTGACAAAGGCGTCGCTTAAAATGTTTTTATTAGTTTCATTTATAGTTCCCATATATAAAAGTGGGCGTGGTCGTCAACCGATTTGGACAATTTTTCGTCCAAACCTTTGCCCTAGCAATTAAATTACGCCTTCCGCATTTCATATATATATCTACTACGGTTTCTGAGTTATTTATCACTTATAAAACTTTTAGAATTTATCCTTTCATAAGTCGGTGTGGCACCGCCCATTTTCGAGAATATCAATTTATTTCTTTATAATGCTCATTGCATGGATGGAATTGAATCACTTCTTGCGTGTTTTTCCTACATCACGAGGCACAGGTGCTTCCAGTTGAGAATCATAACATAATGCTTAGCAAACAGTTGCTTCTGGGGTGCTACCGCTACTGGAGCCCGAACCACCCCCCCCCCACCCCCCCGCTGCACATCAACAAACATCTCTTCAATCTCAACCCGGAGATTGAAAAAATACATTAATCAACCACTAGACCCCACAACATACAGGCAGGCATTAAAGGGGATACACAACGAAACAGTCTACACCTTCGTTTCAACCCGCACCGCGTACATAATAATTAGATACCAACCAATAGTTGCAGAAGAACTAGAGTTGCCCAGAGAAACCAGAGTCACCTTATCACAATTAAGGTCGGGCTTCTGTAGTAGGCTCAATTTGTACAGGGCCAGAATCGATCCAAACATACCTAACGTATGTCCGGCATGTGGAGGGACGCCGCATGACACACAGCACCTCTTTGCATGCCACCTCCAACCAACTAACTTAACACCCTTGTCCCTCTGGACAAGCCCAAAAGAACTTGCAACATTCTTGGGCCTTCCCTTAAGTGAAATTGATGACAATTTGTGAGCAGAACTCGTCGGCTAAGCAGGGCTTAGTACCGCTACAACAACAACCCTGGATTAGGGGTTTTTGTGTGAGCGAAGCTAACGAAAAAAAACTTTTGCTCCGAGGCCCTGTAAGCAGGTAAAAGAATAGTTATATTGCCAGATCAGAACAAAGTACAATTTTAAAATATTGCATACAATCATGCAGAAACATTTTATTTGTAGCTATTAAAAAATTTTAGGTTCTTAGAAAAAATTTATTCGTTGCAAAGGAAACGAAAATTTTTAACTTCAAAAATTCCCTACATTTCTAATTTTGGAAAATCTGTCCTTTTTTCCCTACACTGCAAATTTGAGGTCGAATTTCCCTACATGTAGCCTCTTTTCCCTACTCTTGGCATCACTGGCAGTGATGCCAATATTCTTGGACCAAAAATCCCTACGGCATGCCGAAAAATTCCCTATTTTTCCCTACGCTAACAAAATTTTTCCCTACAAATTTCCCTACGCCGTATTTTCTCTATATTGAAATAAACGCAGACAAAATTGATGAAAATAAAGTTTTTATTCAAAAAGCCAGGTATGTATTGTAGGGTTAATTTAACTTTGTTTTTTATTGATGTTGTTGATCATGATTTCTATTGTGAAATTTGAAATACATAACTTCAAAAATTTTCTTCAGAGAATTATTGAAACTTAAACAATAAACAACGAATTTTGTTAACGTATAATTTTTAATAAAATTTTTTAATTAAAATAATTATATATGGAATTTTAAATTCCATATTTGGCGATCCTGCTTATCTTCAATCAAAATCAACTACCTACAACAAAATAAATATTCTGCAACTAAACATTTTAACGATTTTTTTGATGCAATTCAATAAATATTGACGATCACCCGTTGCTGTATAATATTGATCAATTCCCAACAGTTTAGCGACAAATACATTCAATTTCGATTCACAACTTCAATCAATCGGCTCATCCTATCTTTATATATATTACGCTAAGCGATTTTTTGTAAACACCATAACTTTTACACCGTTATACCGATTTTCGAGAATGTGGTGTCAAATGAAAGGGCTTGACCAGTAGATGTGCAGGAAGGTTTAATTTTTCTGAAAAGGGTTGCCAGCTGTTCGAAAATTTTATTTTCCTGTATAGTTTGTTTGATTTTAAAATTTGTGGTACCATATGAAAAGGCTTGACCTGATATTGAGTAATTTAATAAAAATTTTACAAAAAGGGTTGCCACCTGTTCAAGAATTCAGTTTTACGCTATAGTTTCTTTGATTTTTAAATTTGAGGTGTCATATGAAAGGGCTTGATCAGTTAATGAGTAATTTAATAAAATTTTTACAAAAAGAGTTGCCACCTGCTCAAAAATTCAGTTTTACGCTATAGTTTGTTTGATTTTTAAATTTGAGGGTTCATATGAAAGGGCTTGGCATGGAAATGGAAATGAGTTATTCATTAAAATTTTTACAAAAGGGTGCCGCCTGTTCAAAAATCCATTTTTACGCAACAGTTTATCTCATTTTTAAATTTGGAGTGTGATTTTTACAAAAAGGGTACTGAATAAAAGGAAAGGGAAGAGGAAAATGAAAGGGACGGATATGTCGAAGGAAAGGAAGCGAAACAGGAAAGAACACGGAAAATAAAATGGATAAAGGGAAAATAAAGCGCAAATAAGGGGGACTGGGAAGAGAAAGGGAACTAGAAAGAAAAATAGGAGCGCGCCAAATGGCCTTTTGGAGGTCGCTTTAAGGTTACTATAGTCTAGAAAAATATTCGGCACAAAACTTCACTATGCCCCTCGGACAAAATCTGTGTATAAAAAATCAAGGTCCACAGAAAATAAAAATAACCAGTAACTATGAAGGTATATAAAAAAATTTTCAAATGTGGCAATACATAAGTGGTCTTCCACCCTCAAATTATAGCACAGTGTAATTGAAAGCCACAGCATCGCGTGGCCGGGTTTACTAGTACTACTTATATGGTGAAATCACATTTGCATTTAGAATTACCAGATTTTGTTCGTCTTTTGAATGTGCTCTTCATTTGCTATTGACATTCTCAACAACGTATCACAACCGTTTTCTTGAAGTTTTCTCATTTATTTCACTCTTGTGATTGCATTACATCGCATATCTTTACTTAAGGTATTCAATATTTATAAATACGTATGTATGTATGTATATGTATATAAAATTTTAACCTATTACGTATCTTAACTCATTACTTTTTTAAATTTTATCCGAAAATATTCATCTACAATCTGTTAACTCTATCTCCAGTATACCTATTTATTTTATAGATACATATTTATTTTAATTGCGTTATTATAGTGTTAACAAGATCTCAAAATAATTTAACTTTATTAGAAGAAAATATGCCACTTACACATAGTCCAATAACTACATCAAGATTACAACAAAATAATTTTTCCACAGTGACTTCTTCTAATAATATACCTTCACATATTCTTATAAACACAACAACAGTTCCACAAGATATTCTTCCAATACCAATTTTTTCAAATTCTCTGTCCACACCTACAGTTACTATGTCTACTCTTCAAAATAATCAATCATTAAACAAAAATTTAAAATTACCACAGTTTTGGTCTGAGAGTCCAGAAGTATGGTTTATTCATTGTGAAGCGCAGTTTGCAATAAATAATATTTATGATGATTTTTTAAAATTTCATAATATTTTAATTGCTCTTCCTCAAGAAATTATTACAAAAATATTAGATATTATTAATCCTCAACCAATAACAAACAAATATGAAACTATTAAGAAAGTGTTGTGTGAGAGATTGACTAAATCTGAAGATAGTCGATTAAATACTTTTTGGTTGCTTGTTTTTCCGACAGGGTAGGAATATGATGTATTGTGGAACGATCCTCCGTCATCTCTTGTCAAGTTTGGTTTGGAGACAAACCGGTTTCGGCTAATATGCGCCATCTTCAGTGTCTTTTTTCGTTCTGAGTTATTTTGTGTAAGTTCGATAGTACTTATAGTAACTAACTTCCATCGTTTGGTCACGTACTTCGTGTTCGTATGTTCGTGCATTCGTGCGTTCGGGCGACGTGCATGCGTGTGTGTGTGCGAGTCTGCGCGTTTAGGTATGTAAATCTATTTTTGTATCCTCATTAAACAGGCAGGTAAAAGTCCGTTATTGTCCTCTTGTGTGTTGTTTTGTTTATGTCGGTTTTAGGTTTTCTGTCCTCTTTTCGGTATAATAGCTTAAGCGGTTCAAATAATGTATCTGATGCGGTGTTTATTTGTTCATTTATTATTTTACCTACGAATGTCTTCTGTTTGTATATCTCCATATTTTCTAATACGTTAAGTCGTTTTCCCTTGTGTTGTATGTGGAGAATTTTAGCTGTTTTTCCTATTTTCATGGGTGTACATTTGTTTTCTGCCATGTGGTTGGCGAAATTTGATTCCACTGTCGTTGATGATTTCCTTATTTTCTTATTGTAATCTCTTACGTGTTCTCGATATCTCGTCTTGATTTGGCGTCCTGTTTGTCCTATATAGCTACTTTGGCATTCGCAAGTCAATTTGTATACGCCTTGTTTGTCAAAGGGGTTTTCCTTGTTAATGTTGTTTCGTAGAAGTTTTTCCATGCTGTTCCTCGTTTTAAATGCTGCATTAATGTTATATTTTTGGAAAACTTTAGCCAACTTGTAAGATGTTGCTCCGGTATATGATAAGACTGCCCATTTCTTCTCTACCTTTTCTTTGTTTTCCGATTTCCTTGAAGTTATGTTTTTCTGTATTTTCTTCACCAAACTTTTTTGATATCCGTTGTTCTCCGCGATTGTGTATATTGTGCTGAGTTCCTTGTTGTAAGCTTCCTTTTCTAACGGGGTCCGTTCAAGTCGTGTTAATAAATGTCTGAAAGCGGCATTCTTGTGTTGTTGAGGATGGCTAGATTTATTGTGTATTACTGTATCCGTTGCTGTGGGTTTTCTGTATATTTCGTAAGTAAATTTGTTAGTCTCTTTGTTTATTTTAATTGTGAGGTCTAAGTAGTTGATTTTTCCATTTTTCTCTGCGTCCATGGTGAATTTTATATTTTTGTGTTGGCCGTTGAGGTATTCCAAAATTTCTTCTTCTTTATTTTCTGATATGAGGCAGATGATGTCGTCTACATACCTGGCATAAAAATTTACCCCCAGATTTTTCGCCAGTTCTTCCATGTAACTTTCCTCCAAATGTTGCATAAATACTTCCATAAGAATGGCTGATGTGGGGTTACCCATTCCCAGTCCGTGAGTTTGTCTGTATATTTTATTGTCAATTTTGAAATAATTCTGGTCCAGGGTTACTTTCAGTGTGTTTACGATCTCTGTTGCAATGTCTCTGTTCGTTTTTTCTGTCAATATTTTAGTTAGAGTTTTTAGTGTTTCTGTCAGTGGTATCGAAGGGTATAGGTCCTTCACGTCAAACGATACCAGTTTCGAGTCCTTAGGTACGTTCAGGTTGTTCAGTTTTTCGACTAGTTCCGTCGTGTTTTTGATTGTGTATTTATTGGACAGGTCCAGTGTCTCGGTTAGTAGCTTATTTAGATGTTTTGATAGTCTATATCCTGGTGCCGATTTATGGTTTACTATTGGTCGCATAGGTGTTCCTGCTTTGTGGATTTTAGGTAGTGCGATCAGTGACGGGGCCGATGGATTCATTGCCGTGAGAGTGTAGGCTATCTTGTTGTCTACTATATTTTTTGCCTGTTTTATTGCACGCTTTATTGCCATTTGGTATTCCTCCGTTGGGTCCTTCCTCATCACTCGGCAGCCCATTTCTTTGACGAGTTGGCCTGTTTTTGTGGTGTATTCCTCTTCGTCCATTAGCACCGTTGTATTTCCTTTGTCTGCTTTTGTTGCTATTATTTTATTCTCTCTTAGTTTTTTCCTCAATTCTTTTACCGTTTTATATTCATTTGCTGCTATTTGCTTTCCATCAGCTTTTATGCTCTTTTCGATTATGCGTCTGCATAAATGCCTTGCGTGCTCCTGTTCCTCGTTTGGTATTAGTGATATGGCCACCTCCGTGTCCGCAATGGTGTTCTCCACGTCTTTTTTCCTATCGTAGCTTTCGATGTTGTATTTCAAACCTTTTTGTAGTAGCTGTGTTTCCTTGGCGTTGATTGGAAGATTTGTTAAGTTAACAAATCTTGTCGGAAAAACAAGCAACCAAAAAGTATTTAATAATGCCAGTCAGGCACATCAAATCCGGACAAATATTCTACTGATAGCATACAAAAGGCGACTACAGAAAATACACAACACCAAAGCCAACATATGGTTTAATAAACAATGTTTAATGAGCAAACTTATTCCAAAATACGCGCAAATAGGACACAAAATGAAAAACGAGGATAAACGCAAAATTATAAGGAAAGCGGAGAACAGCTTCATTAGATGCGAGATCAGGAACCAACACGCAAAGAAGGAGCGCATGAATCAGGAATTACTACGCATCCATCTGGAGCTGATGGGAATCATTCCAGTCAGTTCCCTTCTGGAAACGTTAGATGCAATAAAGGAAGAGATCAAAGGCGCCATGGAAAACAAGTATAAAAACCTCAACAAAAAACTGGACGACCTTGATACAAAACAAAACAACAACAAAAAAGGCCCACAGCAGGAAAAAACATCTTTCCATCCAAGATTTGTTAACTTAACAAATCTTCCAATCAACGCCAAGGAAACACAGCTACTACAAAAAGGTTTGAAATACAACATCGAAAGCTACGATAGGAAAAAAGACGTGGAGAACACCATTGCGGACACGGAGGTGGCCATATCACTAATACCAAACGAGGAACAGGAGCACGCAAGGCATTTATGCAGACGCATAATCGAAAAGAGCATAAAAGCTGATGGAAAGAAAATGGTAGCAAATGAATATAAAACGGTAAAAGAATTGAGGAAAAAACTAAGAGAGAATAAAATAATAGCAACAAAAGCAGACAAAGGAAATACAACAGTGCTAATGGGCGAAGAGGAATACACCACAAAAACAGGCCAACTCGTCAAAGAAATGGGCTGCCGAGTGATGAGGAAGGACCCAACGGAGGAATACCAAATGGCAATAAAGCGTGCAATAAAACAGGCAAAAAATATAGTAGACAACAAGATGGCCTACACTCTCACGGCAATGAATCCATCGGCCCCGTCACTGATCGCACTACCTAAAATCCACAAAGCAGGAACACCTATGCGACCAATAGTAAACCATAAATCGGCACCAGGATATAGACTATCAAAACATCTAAATAAGCTACTAACCGAGACACTGGACCTGTCCAATAAATACACAATCAAAAACACGACGGAACTAGTCGAAAAACTGAACAACCTGAACGTACCTAAGGACTCGAAACTGGTATCGTTTGACGTGAAGGGCCTATACCGATACCACTGACAGAAACACTAAAAACTCTAACTAAAATATTGACAGAAAAAACGAACAGAGACATTGCAACAGAGATCGTAAACACACTGAAAGTAACCCTGGACCAGAATTATTTCAAATTTGACAATAAAATATACAGACAAACTCACGGACTGGGAATGGGTAACCCCACATCAGCCATTCTTATGGAAGTATTTATGCAACATTTGGAGGAAAGTTACATGGAAGAACTGGCGAAAAAAAAAAAAAATCTGGGGGTAAATTTTTATGCCAGGTATGTAGACGACATCATCTGCCTCATATCAGAAAATAAAGAAGAAGAAATTTTGGAATACCTCAACGGCCAACACAAAAATATAAAATTCACCATGGACGCAGAGAAAAATGGAAAAATCAACTACTTAGACCTCACAATTAAAATAAACAAAGAGACTAACAAATTTACTTACGAAATATACAGAAAACCCACAGCAACGGATACAGTAATACACAATAAATCTAGCCATCCTCAACAACACAAGAATGCCGCTTTCAGACATTTATTAACACGACTTGAACGGACCCCGTTAGAAAAGGAAGCTTACAACAAGGAACTCAGCACAATATACACAATCGCGGAGAACAACGGATATCAAAAAAGTTTGGTGAAGAAAATACAGAAAAACATAACTTCAAGGAAATCGGAAAACAAAGAAAAGGTAGAGAAGAAATGGGCAGTCTTATCATATACCGGAGCAACATCTTACAAGTTGGCTAAAGTTTTCCAAAAATATAACATTAATGCAGCATTTAAAACGAGGAACAGCATGGAAAAACTTCTACGAAACAACATTAACAAGGAAAACCCCTTTGACAAACAAGGCGTATACAAATTGACTTGCGAATGCCAAAGTAGCTATATAGGACAAACAGGACGCCAAATCAAGACGAGATATCGAGAACACGTAAGAGATTACAATAAGAAAATAAGGAAATCATCAACGACAGTGGAATCAAATTTCGCCAACCACATGGCAGAAAACAAATGTACACCCATGAAAATAGGAAAAACAGCTAAAATTCTCCACATACAACACAAGGGAAAACGACTTAACGTATTAGAAAATATGGAGATATACAAACAGAAGACATTCGTAGGTAAAATAATAAATGAACAAATAAACACCGCATCAGATACATTATTTGAACCGCTTAAGCTATTATACCGAAAAGAGGACAGAAAACCTAAAACCGACATAAACAAAACAACACACAAGAGGACAATAACGGACTTTTACCTGCCTGTTTAATGAGGATACAAAAATAGATTTACATACCTAAACGCGCAGACTCGCACACACACACGCATGCACGTCGCCCGAACGCACGAATGCACGAACACACGAACACGAAGTACGTGACTAAACGATGGAAGTTAGTTACTATAAGTACTATCGAACTTACACAAAATAACTCAGAACGAAAAAAGACACTGAAGATGGCGCATATTAGCCGAAACCGGTTTGTCTCCAAACCAAACTTGACAAGGGATGACGGAGGATCGTTCCACAATACATCATAGTCGATTAGAACAACTTTTCTCAAATACTCAGCTGGGAGATCGCAAACCCTCTGAATTATATCGAGAAATGAAATGTTTGATTGGTCCAAATTCAACTGTTGGACAAGAATTACTTTTCAAACTTTGGTTACGTAAATTACCACAACAAATTCAAGCACATTTAACATCTTGTGATACAGAATCTTTAGATAATAAAATTTCTATTTCTGACAAAATTTATAATCTTTATAGTAAATCACAAATTTCTTCAATTTCACAAAATTCTCAATTAGAACAAAGTATTCAAAATTTAACTCAATTGACTTCCATACTTTGTGAAAACTTAAATAAATTAGCACTTGATGTAAGTGAATTACGTACAAGATCAAAATCTATTACACGAAGTAATAATAACAATTGTAATAAAAGATCTTTCAGAGTACGATCAAATTCTCCTAATAATTTATGTTGGTATCATTCAAAATTTGGAAATAATGCATTTAAGTACGTTAAGCCTTGTACATTTTTTAATTCTAAACAAAATAATTTAAACTGAATTGTTCTATCATGCCGGTGGCTGATGATAGAAAATAAATTAAACCCGCTAGCCGCCTTTTCGTTTTTGATAAACATAACAATCTTAATTTTTTAATAGATACAGGAGCTGTTGTTTCAGTAGTTCCTATTAAAAAATTCAAAGAATTTAACTCTCCAATTCCCATAGCTAAGTTTAAGAAAAAATTAGCAATTTATCTTATTGGATCGAATAATTATACATAGCATACACCAAAAAAATGTGTAAAAATTAAATAACTAACCCCCTGTTTTTGAAGGGGGTCACCTACAGGTGACACTGGGCATTGTGTAAACTATTCGAGCATTTTTTTCTTCTATATCTTTTCAAGTGAAATATTCGTTTTGTACAAAAATATTTGTTTATAACCACTAAACAATTAAAATTATGTAGAAAATTATGCAGAAAATGAGATGTTTACTTATTTTGAGAAATATACCAACATTTTACGTGTAAATCCTCACATATTTTTCGTTTAGGTTGGTGACATATCCACACGCTCTTTGAATTTATTTGTGGTTTTCACTCCACCGGTGGCCCTCGCCTCACTCGGCACTCTAATTTGCACCAAAAAGCAAATAAAGAAAACCACCACTTCGTGTCAAGAAGGGCTACTCTCGTGGAGTCAGTATTTTCATCAACACGGTCAACTACTCCCATATAGTACTTGTTGTACATCCTGATGACAGCTAGGGAATTTTCTTAAATTTTCGACCGTTTTTTGTATACATGAATCGAAGTCGACCAAATTTTGTGGCAGGAGTCAATCCGAGGGAATGGTGGCGACATTATTGCCCACTTAGCGATGACAATTTCCTTGGACAATTGATGACATATCTCACCTCTAGGCTTTTTCTTCACGTCTATAGAATTTGGCAATTTTGTAAACGGTTTTCAGGAATGGTACCCGTTCAAGCAACATTCTGATCCCGTAAATACACAAATAACGGTAAGCCAGTAAAAATATTATCAAAATAGATCTTGTACGGTCCACAAACTGGCTGCAATATCGAATGATGTTCCACCGTCTCATCAGTTACCACATTATCATCCGGGGAAAATATACATAAAAATATGGCCCGAGTCTTTATCAGCATTTAACTCTTCAATAATTTCATCTAAGGTTAATCAAAAAGATGGAAATAAGCTCTAAAATCTCATTGCCGCAAAGCAATACGACGAACAAAAAGCAATACGTCTATGTATCACAATGCCCAGTGTCACCCACAGGTGACACCTCATATTTTTGTCTTTATTACAACCACAATATTAATTATTTTTGTTACAAAATGCACTTAAATTATACTTTGTTTTCTTATTTATCACATTCGATAAGAAAAAGTACAATACTTGCGGTCTGGGCATTTCAATTTCAGCTTATATAGTACGAAGTCACAAAAAGCAAGAAAACTGGGAATATGCGTGGAAAAAGTGAACGAGATTGACAAATGACGAGTAACTGCTCTTGACAAAAATTATTTTTAGATTCTACTGTTTATTATTTTCGTATCAATAATAATTTGGTTTAAAAAAATAGCTTCCGTCTGATCAAAAAAATACTAAAATCAACTGTCACCTACAGGTGACACTGGGAATTGAAGAGTTAAGAGAAATTCAGATTTAAATTTATGTGCAGCAAACGGAACAATTATTCAAACATTTGGCTAAAATTTTCAAACACTTAAAATTGATTTGGGATTAAGGCGTGAATTTCATTTTCCATTTATTTTAGCAGATTTAAAAACTTTTTTAGAAAAATTTGGACTTTTAGTTGATATTAAAAATAAACTAATCATAGATTCAGAAACAAAATTAAGGAATGTAGGCTCTTTGGGTTTCTGTGAAATTTTTTAATTAAAGATACAATTGGAAATTAACAAATTTACCGAATTAATTAAACAATTTCCTGAAGTTACTGCTGAACCAAATTATAATAAAATAGTTAAACATAATACTGTTCATAGAATTGAAACTAAAGGAATTTTACCTACTTCAAGACCACGTCGTTTAGATCCAGTCAAACTTAAAGTAGCGAAAACAGAATTTGAGTATTTAGCTAAAATTGGTGTTTTTAGGCCTTCAAGTTCTTCTGTTACTTCGCCATTACATTTAGTTCCTAAAAAAGAAACCAATGATTGGCGTCCTTGCGGAGATTATAGAAGACTTAATTTTGTTACAGTACCAGATCGTTATCCACTTCCACACATTCATGATTTGAGTATCGATTTCAAAAATAAAACAATATTTTCAAAATTGGATTTAGTTCGCGCTTATCATCAAATACCAATAGCATCTGAAGATATATATAAAATTGCAATTACAACACCATTTGGTTTATTTGAATTTGTTCGTATGCCTTTTGGTTTGAGAAATAGCGCTCAAACATTTCAGCGGTTTATAAATGAAACATTTTTCGGACTTGATTTTGTATTTGCATATGTAGATGATATATTAGTAGCAAGTGAAAATGAAGAACAGCACTTTGAACATTTAAAAATTGTTTTTAAACGTTTAGAACAATATGATTTAAATATTAAACCAACAAAATGTGTTTTTGGTTCACCTGTTATAAACTTTTTGAGTTATGAAATTTCTGCTAATGGAATTAAACCATCAAAAGATATAGTTGAAATAATAACTAATTTTGAAAGACCAAATTCTATAAGTAAACTGCAAAAATTCATGGTAAATTATTACCAGCGATATATTCCAATGATTGCAAAGGAACTTTTTCCTTTACATCAAATTGTAACAATTGCAAATAAGAATAAGAACAAAACTATTAATTGGACTAATGAATATATTTCTGCTTTTAATAATGTTAAATACCTTTTTGCTCAAAATACACTTCTAAATCATTTTGATAAAAATTCTAAGTTATCTTTATCTGTTGATGCTTCAAATGTTGCAATTGGAGCTGTTTTACAACAAGTTAAGAATGATACTTTGGAACCTTTGGCTTACTTTTCGATAAAGTTAAGTTCAGCAGAATGTAAGTATTCCACTTTTGATAGAGAACTTTTAAGAGCAATTAAACATTTTAAACATTTTTTAGAAGGTCAAATATTTACTGTATATACAGATCATAAACCATTGACATACATTTTAAATTCAAACACTGAAAGATCTCCAAGACAAACACGACATTTGGAATATATTGCACAGTTTACCAATGATATACAACATATTTCTGGAAAGAACAATATTGTGGCAGATACATTATCAAGGTTTCCAGAAATTGATGAACTTTCAACAAGAGACATTAGTTTTCAGACTTTGTTTGCTGAACAACAAACTGATGAGCTTCTTAAAACTATGATATCTTCTCCAAAAACTAAAAATAATTTAAAAGAAATTAACATTCCAATTCATAATTTTAAAATTTGGTGTGATGTTTCTGGTACTACACCACGTCCTTATATTCCAAACTCCATGAGAGAGATTATTTGTAAAAAAAAATACACTCTTTATCACATCCAGGAGTTCGTGCAACTAGGCGTTTAATACAATCAAAATATTTTTGGCCTAATATGCAAATTATATAAATGAATGGACCACAAATTGTATTGCTTGTCAACAATCAAAAATTTCAAGATATACTAAACCTCCTTTACAAAAAATAGAAATACCAAAAGATAGATTTGAACATATCCATTTGGATTTAGTTGGACCACTTCCACCTTCGAATGGTTATCGTTATGTTTTGACAATTATTGATAGACATTCACGTTGGCCAGAAGCTTATCCTCTTCGAAACATAACTGCTCAAACTGTAGCAAAATCTTTTGTTCAAAATTATATTTCTAGATTTGGCGTTCCTCTTAAAATGACTGTTGATCAAGGTGCACAATTTTCATCTCAGTTATTTAATGAAATAACTAAAATTCTTGGATCACACAAAATTCAAACGTCTGCTTATCATCCACAAGCTAACGGTATGATAGAACGATTTCATCGTCAACTTAAAACATCAATTATAGCTTCAGGTGATTCAATACATTGGTCAGAAATTTTACCAATTATTTTATTAGGTTTAAGGACTGCTGTTAAAGAGGATTTAAAGTCATCCCCAGCTGAACTTGTTTATGGACAAACTACTAGAATTCCTGGAGAATTAGTTGTTTGTGGAAAAGATGAATATTCTTCAGATGAAACACTTAAAAGATTGCGAGATCATTTTTCGAAAGTTAGAACAAAAATTCTACATCATAATAAAGATGTTAGCTTTGTTCCAAAATCTCTCGAAGAATGTGAATATGTATTTCTAAAGATTAATCAAACTTCTGGATTTAAATCACCTTACGAAAGACCATTTAAGGTAATATCAGAACAAAAAAATACGTTTAACATTCAAAAAGGTAATACTATTAAAACTGTATCAATTAATCATTTAAAACCTGCACATATTTCATCTACTACACCAACTGAATCTAATATTAATTCTAAAAAAGTTACTTTTAATATTAATTAATTTATTATTTAGCTTAATTTTTTTATTTATTTATATTTTTTTTTTTCTTTTTTTTATGTATGTGTTTTACTGGAGGGGGAGTAAATGTAGGGTTAATTTAACTTTGTTTTTTATTGATGTTGTTGATCATGATTTCTATTGTGAAATTTGAAATACATAACTTAAAAAATTTTCTTCAGAGAATTATTGAAACTTAAACAATAAACAACGAATTTTGTTAACGTATAATTTTTAATAAAATTTTATAATTAAAATAATTATATATGGAATTTTAAATTCCATATGTATACATAGAAATTTATATGTTTCTAAGTATATTTTCGCCGCTGTGGTGCAGTGGGTAGAGTGCTCGCCTGCTATGCCATAGGTCTCGGGTTCAAACCAAGGTCCGAGCAAAACACCAAAACAATTTTTCTAATTAGTAAAAATCCAATTATTGGGTTTTTTAAGAGCAGCGGTCACCTCTCGGCAGTGGGCGGCATACCCTCCGTGTGTTTTTCTGCCATGAAACAGCTTCTCACAAAAAATGCATTCGCCGTTCGGAGCCGGCATAAAACTGTAGGTCCACCCAATTAGTAGGAAAAACAAAAAGGAGCACACCTCGAATTGGGAGAGAAGCTCGGCCATAAAACTCGTCAGAGTTATAATAGCGCCATTGTATTATTATTATATTATGGTCATCCCACCAGAACTATCATCTATATGAACGGATGTTGAGTAGATGTAATCTTTGCAATATTCTTCCAGAACATGATGTCTAATTCTTTTTTTATAAGTATACCGGTTCCACCTCTAGCTTTCCCTTCCGGGTGTTTGGTGTCGTAGAAAGCAAAGACATCAATACTAAAATGATTGAAAATTGTCAAGTGAGTTTCGGACAATAGCACTATGTCTATTGGGTAGCTTTCTAGGAAGATCTGGAGTTCATTCCGGTGTTGGCTTACACCGTTGGCATTCCAATAACCTATATTGAGGGAATTCATGGTCTTGTTAAGATTGTTTGTTGTAGGAGGTTTTGGTTCCTAATTAATTCTTGCATCATATTTTGCATTGATTTCATATGATCTTGCATTATTTGCACAAAGCTGTTTAACGTTTTTTCCAAATTTGTAGATGGAGTGGGAGTCTCCTGTGTTTCTGGCTCCTTCATACCTTTCAGGGCTTCTGAATATGTTATGAAACGATTCTGAGGAACATTATTATAGGTCGTATTTGGAACATTTTGTGGTTTTGGGACTAGTTGGATCTTTGGGGTCGAGGCGCCACTAGTGGTTTTCTGACTACTCTTTTCCTTTAAGGAAGTATATACCGGGCAGCCCCTGTAATTCGCAGTGTGATTTTCTCCGCAATTGCTACATTTCATTAATTGCGAGTTGTCTCTTGGTTTCACACAATCCTTGGAGGTATGTAAATCCCCACATATAACACAAACACTACGCAAGGTGCAGTATCGCTTAGTGTGCCCAAACTCCTGACAGTTGTGGCATTGTACAGGTCCCACCCGTTTGTGTGGTTCTTCCACAGAGATACGACGGTGCAGAAGGTACCGCAGGTTGTATATGGGATGAACATCTCCCTTCTTTAAGGGTTGGAACTCTGGATCTATTTCTACTCGAAACATTGGCTGTGGTACGTTCGAATTATTTTTTATATTATGTACATATCTTACTTTAAACCCTTCTTCTTTTAGAGCATTCTCAATTTCAGTGGGACTTACGGAACTTTCTATTCCTTTTAACACAACTGACAAGCCGCGGCTACTTTTCAGTTGGAATGTATAGAAAGACTTTTTGTTTTTTTTCAAAGTCGTTAATTACTTTACGGAAGTATTCCTCACCGTACGTTTGGATTTTTACTTCCTGGATATTTCCCTTTTTAAGGGGTACAATGTGGAAATTCTTTTCCCCTAGCAACACTATCAATTTGTTTACAAGTATGCCAGAACTTGGTTCTCTCAGGTAGATTGGTGGAGGTTTGGATTTTTTTTGCGGTATTTCAGGAGTCTTATCATCAATTTGAGCAAGGAGGCTAAATTTGTTATTGGCTAGTGCTACTTTCTGTACATGTTTTGGTGGTTCTTCCACCGTGGAATTTTTTAAAACCTTATTTGGTTTACCACTTTTCTCCGGGGACCGCTTTCTTTTTACTAATATATAGCGGTCCATTCTGGTCTGAACCTTTTCGCCCACTTTTTGCATTTCACTACTCGTTGTAGCAGTGATGCCAAGTGTAGGGAAAAGAGGCTACATGTAGGGAAATTCGACCTAAAATTTGCAGTGTAGGGAAAAAAGGACAGCTTTTCAAAAATTAGCTAAATGTAGGGAATTTTTGAATATATTTATTTTCCTTTTTGAGCTCCAGGCCACAAATTAAATTAAAAACAATTTTTAATTTTAATTTTTATTTTTATTATCGATATTTCGATCTCAGTCTGAGATCATCATCAGGACTGGAAAAACAAACACAATGATTACATTTATATACATATATGTATTGATACATATGCTTGAATACAAACATCATCAGAAAAGCGAAACTTACACAAATCCCTTGTTTTAATCGACTGACTAGAATTTTTGAAGTTAGAAATTATCGTTTCCTTTGCAACGAATTAATTTTTTCTAAGAACCTAAAATTTTTTAATAACTACAAATAAAATGTTGCTGCATGCTTGAATGCATTATTTCAGAATTGTACTTTTTTCTGATCTGGCAATATATTCTTTTACCTGCTTACAGGGTCTCGGAGCAAAAGTTTTTTTTCGTTATCTTCGCTCACACAAATCCCCTAATCCAGGGTGTTATGCGCTTCCGTGCCCATTAGATGGTTTGCAGTCAGGGATAACCGACACTTTTTCAAGCCAAAAAGCCGTTAATACATGAAATTTATTTGGAGTCAACTAAAATATTTTATAAGCTGACTCAAAATTTTATTACAAAAATGAAATAAGGATTGATTAGGTCACCTCACGTAACATTGCCAGTCGATGATATATATATTGGACCTAAATGTCTCGAGCTTCTAAATACTCTTCCGAAATCAGCTTCTGAGCGAATAAGATGTAAGATAATTTTTCATTTCCTTCACTTGGAGAAAAAAATATAAAAACTTATGAAAATGTGCTTAAAATAGGCAAAAATGTATTTAAAATTCTGTAAATACCAACATTTTTATTTTAAAAATGCTCATTGTAAAATTTTTAAATCAAGAAAAAACATTTTAAATTTAAAAATGTTTATTTTATTATTATATTTATGAGAAAAAAAAACGCTGCAGTGTTCTTTATATCATTTTCTCTTCCCGATTCGAAATGTTATCCAACGGCATTCTCTTCATCCTCTCAATACGAGTCCCAACTACAAAAATATAGCCTCCGCTTGTTCTCCTCTTCTTTTCTACTTCGCATTAACTGCTTTCTATCTTTATTTCTTATTCTCCTTATTCTCCTTTTTCTGCTTTATTTTATATTCTCGGGATTCGAACCATGATATCAACCTGAAATTCAATCCAACGCCATCACATAGTGGAACATTAAATATTATATTAAATTGTAGTAACCTATTTATACTTCCCTTTTCCTAAAATAGAATCCATGAATTATATGAATCATTGTAAAAACAAAATTAAAAAAAAATCGATGCTCATTATTGTTTTTGTTGGATTTCTCACAAAAAAATATTTTCTTACAAAAAAATTTTGAACAAAGAGCGAGTTTTTGAATCAACATTCATTTTCATTTTTAATTTAAGTATGTTTCTTTTTAAATTCAAAATGCATTTTTACTTCAAAAATTTCATTCTTAATTCAAAAATTTCATTTTTAATTTAAAAATTTTCGTTAAAATAAAAATGATTTGGTTAAAAATGTGCATTATGAAAACAAAAATGTTATTTTTGATTTTAAAATGCTGTTTTTCCCTGAGAGTTGAACATGAAAAGAAAGTTCTTGAAAATATACTTATAATATAATACAATGGCGCTATTATAACTCTGACGAGTTTTATGGCCGAGCTTCTCTCCCAATTCGAGGTGTGCTCCTTTTTGTTTTTCCTACTAATTGGGTGGACCTACAGTTTTATGCCGGCTCCGAACGGCGAATGCATTTCTTGTGAGAAGCTTTTTCATGGCAGAAAAACACACGGAGGGTATGCCGCCCACTGCCGAGAGGTGACCGCTGCTCTTAAAAAACGCAATAATTGGATTTTTACTAATTAGAAAAATTGTTTTGGTGTTTTGCTCGGACCTTGGTTTGAACCCGAGACCTCTGGCATAGCAAGCGAGTACTCTACCCACTGCACCACAGCGGCCACAGCGGATTACCATAGCTGCAATATGTTGTCCCTCCCGCTACAATATAACAGAATCCCAATTCACTGAATTCTTCTCCAAGTTAGGCACAAAATTCCTTGCAGCGGGAGATTATAACGCAAAACATAATTTTTGGGGATCTAGATTAATATCAACAAAGGGAAAAACCTGTTCAAAGCTATTCAAAGCAATAGTTTAGATATAATTTCCACCGGTCAACCAACATATTGGCCTGCTGATAGAAGCAAAACACCCGACCTCATCGACTTCGGTGTTACTCGCGGCCTAAAGCGAGAAAGAGTTCAGATAAAATCACTTTTCGATCTATCATCCGATCACTGACCTAGCCTTATAACTAGACTGCGGATCTTTATGCAAAAAATTTAAAATTATTTATTAAGAGTTATATTGATTCAAAACTATATATTCACATTCCAAAGCAAATTTTCTTGCTCTGTTTTGGATGTGCAAAATATATGCAAAGTTATATGCAAATTAAAAGTACACCTTTTTTTACATCAGATATGGAATTTTGAGTGATATACACAATAAGTAAAGTATAGTTGAATGCAAAAATCATATGTTCTATGCTGAATCTTTTGTTCTATGCAAATATAAAACCAATTAACACACAAAACAAACTGCAAATGGGAATTAATTTTAATTATAATAATTTTTAATGTAAAGAGGTAATTTTAGTTGTAGTTAAGACCACAATTTACTACAAGTGTTTTCTCCACATTTTCAATGGAAACATTGTGACGCTTATCGGTTAAGATCCCTTTATATGCTGAAAATGAATGCTCAACATCACAAGATGTAACCGGAGCATACTTAAATTCGCTCTAAAATTGACTGGGAATCTGTATTCCAGTTTCTAATATTTTGTTGTCACCTGAAAGTATATTGGCTACTCCTAATATGACTTCAAAAGCAGGTTCTTTTTTGAAATAGCTTCAATTTTGACCAAAACTATTTGCCCACATGATCCTGACGTAGCGTCAAGTCCTTCAAAAGCTTCTGTTATTACGGCCATTGAAGCCATTAGGGGAACTCCGCGAGACTCTAACTTGCGGATTAAAACTGCTAAACCTCAATTATTATGCAAATATGCAAGTTATATGCAAATATGCAAGTTATATGCAATACGCAAGTTATATGCAATATGCAAAATATGCAGAAATAAATATGAAAATTTAGAATATTTTGTTAATAACTTTCATTTTTCTCTTTGGAACCATATCGCTATCTCTTTTCCTTAAAAATATGCAATTGCATAAAGATCCGCAGTCTACTTATAACTATTAACGCAACCAACTCACGGATTAAAAGAACATGTGCCCAAAATCCCAGTTTCCTAAAGGGGGAAGCCATCACGAACTTAGTTTTGAAGAAAAGAAAACTTAGGAGAGACTGGCAAAGGCTCCGTTCTCCATCTCTGAAATACGAATTAAACAAATGCACGAAAGAACTTCAAGAACTATTGGAGACTAGCAGGGAAACAGATTTTCAAAATAGATTGATATCACTATCAGCCACACCTGCAACAGAATACTCCCTGTGGCGCGCACTTAAAAAAAAGGCCAGTCCTGCAGGACCCTCCATTACGGTTGCATAATGGCGACTTTGCTCGAAGCGACCAATAGAAAGGAATCGCATTTGCAAGTCATCTTTCAACTGTATTTACCTCTAATCAAGGCAACAACATCCCCCTTGAAACTGTTTCGCCCTTACCAGCAGTTGCTCTTCGATTCCATATAAACTACTTGATCAATGTTATTTCTAACGACATTCAGAATAAAAATAGGTAAAAAACTTTTTAAGTTAAACGGTTTTATGTTATACATGCATTGCAATGTTTAAGATAAATGTACTAAAAACCAAAAAATAATAAAATAGATACAGTCGTGGGAATTATAAACATTTGCATAGACTAGACTAAAATAAAACCGTGGGCCACGTGGGTGAGTTTAATTAAAAACAAGGCACCTGGGTATGACAGGATAACGGGCGAAATGATAAAATAGCTCCCTCCAGTTGGAACTAAGTTATTACTATATATTTTCAACAGTCTCCTAAAACTATGCCACTTTCCTGAAACATGGAAACTATCCGAAATAATAATGATTCCCAAACCAGGCAAAACCCCGACAGTGGTGAGCTCTTATATACCAATAAGCCTAATCTCAATTTTTTCCAAAATATTTGAAAAATTGTTGCTGAGAAAAATGCAGCCCATCTTGGAATTGCATGGGACCATAGCAAGTCGCCAATTTGGCCTTAGAGAGAAACATGGTACGAAAGAGCAAGTGCATAGAATCGTATCAAAAATACGGTCCGCTTTTGAAACCAAACGATATTGCACTGCAGTATTCTTATATGTGGCACAGGCCTTCGACAAAGTATGGATGTAAGGGCTATTCTACAAACTAAGACGCACACTTCCATATAACATTTGCGCGATTCTAGAATGCTTTCTAACTGAAAGAAAATTTCGAGTAAGGCAAAAAAGCTATACCACAGGAAGTTACTATATATCTGCAGGAGTCCCACACGGAAGCGTTTTAGGTCCCATTCTATACTTAATTTTTACAAGTGATCTGCCAACAAACGAAAATCTTCTAACATCAACTTTTGCGGATGACACAGCAATTTCTAAGCGTCCACTCAAATCCCATCGTGGCTACAAGTCGACTACAGCACCATCTAAAAACACTAGAGGAGTGGCTTTCGACCTGGAGAATTAAAGTCAATGAGTCCAAATGCAACTAAGTAACTTTTACGCTAAAAAGAGACACATGCCCTTCAGTTACAATAAATGGTGAAACGATACCCCAGAAAGACTACGTAATACCTTGGTATCACACTGGATACAAGATTGACATGGAAAAATCACATTAATAACAAAATAGTTCAATCTAAGTTGAAAATAAACAAATTACAATGGAGAATTGGTCCATAATCCAAATTGAGCTTGGAGAACAAATTACTATTATTTAACATGGTAATTAAACCATCTTGGATATATGGGATGCAACTTTGGGGTTCAGCATCCAAATCCACCTTAGAAAGAATCCAACAACTGCAATCAAAAACGTTAAGGTCAATATGTAGAGCGCCTTGGTACATGAAAAATTCTGCTATCCATAGCGACCTAAAGATAAACACCGTGAGTGAAGAAATAACAAAAATACAATCTAATTACACAAGCAGGCTAGTCAACCATCCAAACATATTGGCTAAGAACAGTGCGGACTCTGCGCCCAAATTTCTCAAACTGATCAAGGAAAACTCTATCATTCCAAAAGCAATGGTTGGATGGGTTTAGCTCTCCAAAGGAAAAACTCGACATTTATTTTCATTTATTTTCAGATTATATTTTATATGCACATATATATATGTGTGAAAAGACAATTGCGAACTTGTCGTCCATCGAAAAAGATGCGGGCATAGTAGGTAGTTGAAAGCAGGGCCGCCGAGAGAAAATCCGGGCCCGGGGTCAAAATAACTAAGGGCCCCCATACTAAATGAACAAATTCTCAAAATCAAAATTCAATGAATATATAGTTACGAACTTTAATTTATCTATACATGGCCGCTGTGGTGCAGTGGGTAGAGTGCTCGCCTGCTATGCCAGGCTTCTGTTTTAGCCACTCAAAAAAAAAAAAAAATTGACGTGTTTTTGTAGCGTCCGGAACGCAGTTTAAGTGGCTAAAACAGAGGCATTAAACTAAATTTCTGTCGCTAACATACTTTAATCATTAGCTGTGGCCCAAATCTTTCCTTTTATCATAAAACGATACAATATTTCGCGATATTTCTGCCTCAAAAGTTCAAAAAATCGTGCGAACATACCGTCCGAAACGCCCAGGATATACCCATATCGCTGTATAAGAATTTGCATCATACCGAATTTTTCTGTTGCAACAGAAAACGAATTCAAATTTATGCTGCAAAGTCGACGCCAAAAACCAACAATTCCTTAAGTGGGGTGCAGACACTTTAAGAGATTTATAAAATTTTTTGAAATTTAAAATGATTGCTATCTACGAAAGGTGATTAGAGGTGTTGTTCGTTTATTTTCTGTAAGCAAAAACTTGGATATCATTTTGAGATTCCCGGGCCCTCTAAAGCCCGGGCCCGGGGCAATTGACCCCCTCAGCCCCCCCCCCCCTCTCGTCGGGCCTGGTTGAAAGAAATACAATTAAAGTACAGCGTTTGACATGCACAATGTAAATGGCTAGTTGGCGTGGCTGTAGCGCCTTTGATACGCATTTTGTTGATCGCGGTTCCAATCTTGCCTGTGGCTTGTATTTTTTTTTATACTCAGCTGTACTAGTACACAGAGTATTATAGTTTTAATCACATAACGGTGGATTGTAACAGAATGAAATAATCGAGATAGATATAGACTTATATATATCAAAATGATCAGGGTGAAAAGAGAAATCGATTGAGCCATGTCCGTCCGTCCGTCCGTCCGTCTGTCCGTCCGTCTGTCCGTCTGTAAATACTCTACCTCGCGCAAAAATTGAGATATTTTGATGAAATTTGAAATGCAAGTTGGTATCGAGACTGGGACGGTTGGTATTGAAAATGGGCGAAATCGGACCATGACCACGCCCACTTTTCCTATATAGAAAAAATCGGAAATTTGGTATCTCAGTCACTAATATAGCTGGAGCGATGAAATTTTACCCACATGTTGAGCTCAGGCCCCTAGGAAGAAATTTGATGAAATTTTGGAAAATGGGCGGTGCCACGCCCACTTATTAAGGGCCAAACCTTGAAAGTTTTATATGTCATAGCTCAGAAACCGTTGTAGATATATCGACAAAATTTGGTACGCGTGATATACTTACTTAGTCAAATATTTGGACGAAAAATTTCCGAAATCGGTTGAGGGCCACGCCCACTTTTATATATGGGTCTTATAAAGTGACCTAATAAAAACATTTTAAGCGATATCTCTGTCAAATATAAAGATATATCATTGAAATTTTATAGCAGGAGTCCAACTGCGGACATAAAACGAAAAACACAAAAATTTGGGAAAATGGGCGTGGCACCGCCTCTTTTTATAAACAGGAATATACGAGATTTCTGAGCCCATAACTCGACAAATAATTTATACATAATGACGAAACTTAGTGTGTACACTTTTATTACTAGTGGTAATACATGTTAAAAATTTTAGAGAAATCGGTTGACGACCACGCCCACTTTTATATCTGGGTCTTATAAAGTGGCCTAATAAAAACATTTTAAGCGATATCTCTGTCAAATATAAATATCTATCATTGAAATTTTGTCGCATGAGTCCAACTATGTACATAAAACAAAAAACACAAAAATTTTGGAAAATGGGCGGTGCCACGCCCACTTATTAAGGGGCAAACATTGAAAGTTTTATGAGTCATAACTCAGAAACCGTTGAAGATATATCGATGAAATTTGGTACGCGTGATTTGCTTACTTAGGCAAACGTTTGGACGGAAAATGGTTAAAATCGGTTGACGGCCACGCCCACTTTTATATATGTGTATTATAAAGTGACCTAATAAAAACATTTTAAGCGATATCTCTGTCAAATATAAAGATCTATCATTGAAATTTTGTCGCATGAGTCCAACTATGGACATAAAACAAAAAACACAAAAATTTTGGAAAATGGGCGGTGCCACGCCCACTTATTAAGGGGCAAACATTGAAAGTTTTATGAGTCATAACTCAGAAACCGTTGAAGATATATCGATGAAATTTGGTACGCGTGATTTGCTTACTTAGGCAAACGTTTGGACGGAAAATAGTTAAAATCGGTTGACGGCCACGCCCACTTTTATATATGTGTATTATAAAGTGACCTAATAAAAACATTTTAAGCGATATCTCTGTCAAATATAAAGATCTATCATTGAAATTTTGTCGCATGAGTCCAACTATGGACATAAAACAAAAAACACAAAAATTTTGGAAAATGGGCGGTGCCACGCCCACTTATTAAGGGGCAAACATTGAAAGTTTTATGAGTCATAACTCAGAAACCGTTGAAGATATATCGATGAAATTTGGTACGCGTGATTTGCTTACTTAGGCAAACGTTTGGACGGAAAATAGTTAAAATCGGTTGACGGCCACGCCCACTTTCATATATGTGTATTATAAAGTGGCCTAATAAAAACATTTTAATCGATATCTCTGTCAACTATAGAGATATATCATTGAAATTTTATAGCAGGAGTCCAACTGCGGACATAAAACGAAAAACACAAAAATTTTGGAAAATGGGCGTGGCACCGCCTCTTTTTAGAAACAGGAATATACGAGATTTCTGAGCCCATAACTCGACAAATAATTTATATATAATCATGAAACTTGGTGTGTACACTTTTATTACTTGTGGTAATACATGTTAAAAATTTTAGCGAAATCGGTTTGACGACCACGCCCACTTTTATACATGGGAACTATAAAGTGACCTAATAAAAACATTTTAAGCGATATCTTTGTCAAATATAAAGATAATTCATTGAAATTTTGTGGCATGAGTTCCACAATATACCGGAAACAAAAAATATAAAAATTTTGGAAAATGGGCGTGACACCGCCTCTTTTTAGACAAAGGAATATACGAGATTCCTTAGCCTATAACTCGACAAATAATTGAGATATTATAACGAAACTTGGTTTATACACTTTTACAACTTGTGTTAATAGACACGCAAAAATTTACATCTTTGTAACTATAAATCAAAAAGGAATGAAATTTTGCACAAAGAATAATATTCATATGCTTAGTTGGATGACTGATAAAAATGTTGAAAATGGGCGTGGCTACGCCCACTTTATGCGGCACTCGCTTTATGTAAAATACGCCGTGTTTCCATCAAACGCAAACAAACAATGAAAGCATACAGCTGAGTATCTAATGTTCGATTCCACTCGAACTTAGGCTTCCTTACTTGTTTTTTGTGTTTTTTTTTTTATTTATTTAAAAATTAAAAAAATATTTAAAAATGAATAAAAAAAATATATATATATTTTTTTTCATGTATACTGGGCACACCACATAACATCCAAAATATGTACCTACATGCGAAAAAAATTCATGTAGGTACCTTTGGACGCACGTGCATAAATTCAAATTTGTCAAATGCTATTCGCAAATTGCCAAATCGCAAATTTATTTTCTTTTCTTTCTTATCCCTATTTTTATCGGAATTGTACAGAATTAAATTGGTCAGAAATGTCTGAATCGTTGGAGAAATTGCCTTTTTCAGAGGTATTTCGCAATTCTTGTTTAACCTTTAAGTGACGAGGTGAAATTTTGTGACATAGTTTACGACGTGGTGGTAAATTTTTTTCTACGCATTTTACTTAAAACTCTCAATAAAATATAAATTTTTTTATAATAATTTTTGCATTGGAAAGAGGCCAGTCCTTTTTCAAATGAAACTGATAAAAAAAAGTTAATTTAATTTTTTAAATCAACAAAGTTTTTACTATAATTCACAAGGCCTTGTTCTTTCAAAATAGCGAAAACATCACATGAGAACCTTATAGATAAAAGGTAAAACAAAAACTTTCTTTAAACTTCAGAGACGGTTTTTCATAAAAAAATATATATTTTTAAATATATAATAGGAATTTTATTTAACAAAATTTTTTTGTAGAAAATGCAGGCCAGTCTTCTCGAAGTTTTTTTCATAGTAACGTGAGCGTATACAATGAACCGCGAAACGAATTTTTTAATTTTTCTTCCAATAATAATTTGAAGAAGTGGTTAAATTAATAATCCATGTTAGTCAAGTTGTCAGTGAGAGAAGTTTTAAATGGAAATAAATTATTTTTGAAGAAAAAGTTACGTTAACGTCGAGGTGTGGTAATTTTTACCCCGATATCATAATTTATCCGTTATTGGAGACCTTCCACCATAGAAACTATACTGATCGATAATTATGATGACATGAGTAGATTCTAAACGCATCAAAATACTGCAGAGAAGCGAGAAGTGGTAAATTTCCAAAAATTGTATTTTTTACACCACCATCATCATTTCTCGTCAAATGTTACACCTTCCTCCATAAAAACAAAACGGGTCAATAATTACAACGAGATGGGAAGATACTAAGAGAGTAAACTTGCTGGACGGTAAGTTAAAAGAGATATTTAAAGAAACTATAAGTCGGTGTAAAAATTACCACCACGTCGCAAGTTAAAATATAAATATAACCAAAAAGTACTACATACATATATTCTTATTTATTTTGGCTTCAAATGCAATGGTTAGTGAAATTGATGATCAATTTACCACCAATACCATACGATACTCATTCGCACGTACCAATGCAAAAATATACATACATACGTTATACATGTTATTTAGAACTTCAATTGAAACCTCTTGCACTTTATGTGATGACATACATATTGTTAATTTGGAGGGTTTTGAGTTTGGTGTTTTTAAGGTGCGCGAAATGGCGCAACTAGTATATAGAATAATAATAGTAGGTGGTATTAGTCCATATTTTCACCAGCGTCTGCCCTTAAAAACATCTTCCAAAAAAAAAAAATTTTCAAAACCCCCCCTCCCCCCTTGCCGAAATCCTGGATCCGCGCCTGGCTAAGAATTTATTAGAACAGAGGTATCCTAAGCGGTTAAAAAGAAAGGATATTATGCTTAATTGTGACCAAGGCTAGAGCCACTAAAACTAAAACTTCGAGGAGCCTATCCTATTAGGCCGTACAACCTCCAAATTTAAAAAAATGCAACTTACTGCAATTCCTTCCATTCCCAAAGCTGCAGCAGCCTTTACTAATACATGAGTGTTCCGTACGATCCTCTCCTATTAGGCCGTAAAAACTCCCAATTTCATACATGCAGCTTATTGGAACTCCTTCCAATCCGTAAACTGCAACAGCATTTACTTTTACAACGCACAATTGTTTCCTCGAGGATCCTGTCCTCAAGTCGGTCGAACTTTTAATACTATACAACCAGCTGATTGGAATTCCACTCCATTCCGACGGCATAAATACATACTATATAATGAAAATGAAAATGAAGAACATAAAGCCGAATATAGAATGAAATTACGTACATACATACTATAAGTAAAGCCCAAAAATACTCACATAAGTATAGAATACAACTCGTTATTCGTTGCCACTGCTTCAAATAACATTTGGATGAAAAGCAATTTTATTTAATATAAAATAAATACTTGTGAAGACCTACTACAGATATGTCTATGTTAAAATTTTATAAAAATTGTTGTATTCCCAAAGAATGATACAACAAAAAATATATCCGAAGAAAAAAAAAATTTATATATACTTGTATAGAAGAACATATTATTAATCTGGCAGCATCAAAACTTTTGTTACTCTTTGGACACTGGACTTATACCGCTATAATAACGAAGCTCATAAAGAAAACAAGCAGATAAAAAAATTCAAATTTTAAAAGTAAATTAAAAAAATATATCAAAAACTACTTTTTTCTCCTTTGAATATTTTATTTACACAAGTATGTATATTGTAGTATTACATAAATACACCGCCCTTACAGGCTTTGTCATGTACACACAATTCATGTACATATAAACCACACGTTGCCAAAACATTGTGACCCAACTAAATTCCGTTAAACCCCAGCGGGAGTTTAACATCTAATATACACACCGCCACACATGGCAAAGATCTAGTTACATTTGTTGCATTTTGTCAAGTGCATTGCCCAAGCCGTCGCACTGACCAACTGATCGACAGCGTCAGTTTGTCAATGTGACTGACGAAATATTTATGAATCACATATGCTGACATAGCATATTGTGTACACACATTTTGTAGTTTGTAAGTATTAGTGTAAGTTAGGGCCTTTTCACATTACTCGGTACGACATCGAAACGATTGCGCGGTGCTGTGTTTTTCACACTTGTGTGAATGCTTTCGGTGCGTTATCGGCAGAAAATAGGAAAACAAACATCGAAATTTGCAAAACAAAATTTTTAACTTCAACAAATCACTCAATAATAACAATAATGTCTTCTAGCGAAGACGAAGACATTATAACTTGCTACATTTATAGCCGAAACGAGTTTTTTACTGACTTTGTTTTTCTTCTATTATTACGCCGCAAAAATGTATGCAGTAATTCCTCAAATTTTACTGACCGGTCTTACCGCGCTGCGGTATACCGAAATTAATCCGCTCCGATTTCATGTATGCAACACTAATGTTGTCGCGGTCTGATCGCGACAAAATTATTTTTCTCTTTGACCCACTATGTATGTACGCACTGGCAGAGCAAATTTTCATTTGTTTTGTTTATTTACCTTTTTTCCTTTTATCCTTTGTTCCCAACGGGGAGCGCACCCTAGCGGCGACAAATGAAGTTAATTGATATTGCCATGATGGGCAGTAGTGGCGGAGTGTGTTGCGAGCTTTTGCCTTTTAGCGGAGTTCCCCACCTAATTGTTATACATATATGTAAATGTGTAGGACGTAAATAAGGAAAAACCATGAGCGCGAAAGGCGCAGAAAGGGGTGTCATTGCTTTCGTCCCTTTTGCGGTGCATTAAGGCATCCGCTAGATGAAGGCAGTTTATGTGTGTGTGGTTGTATATCATTGGTCGGGGCATCGGTGATGACCGCACAGGTTAGCGGTTCGGTGCGACCGGGTGGTTACCCACACATACAGCCTGATGGTATATACAAAAAAGTATATGCTGGCGCGCAGCCTTCGGCCTGGCTCGCGGGTGCGCGTCAGAATACTCTTGCATGCGAGTGCGATAACATCCTTTTTTAGTGCGATCGATTTTGTGTAGAAAAAAAAAAAAAAAAAAAAGTTTAGTGAAAATTTTGGAAAGTGGTGTTAAAGAGTTTAGGAGATTTGTAAAAGAAAGATTTTAAATAAAACTGTGAAAAAAAAGAAGATAGGAAAATAATAGAGTAGGAAGCTTTAAAGAAAAGTTTTGGAAACGAACATAATAGTGGAAAGAAAGAAAAGTGTCAGGTTAGGGTGTGTAGTGAAAAAAAATAAATAATTAGAGTTGGTGGTGGATTTGGACCAGGCAGTGGTGGTGGACACCGTTGGGACCCTGAAGCCGGAACACACTCCGGCTTGGTTGAGTATACTCTGTGTTGTTGTGTTTGTAGAATTTGTCGCCTCTTTGTTTCGTTCCCCGATTTCCTTAACCCATCCTTTTAGCGTCCCGCACCCAGAGCCCAGTCATTTGGCGGCGGGTTAAAGTTGTTCCTGGCAGCTCAGGAACTGTGCGAGTGGGTTCGTAACCTTCCGGTTGGACCTCACCTCGGGTGCACCCACAAAACATTTGTTTGTCTTAGCTTTGGGTATTTTGGAAAAAATTGTTGGTATTTATTTTTGGTTGATTTTAGTTTATGTGTTTGAGTTATTGTATGAACCCACCCCGTCTCCACTGAGTGAGTCGGCAACTTATTTTCATTATTGTCACCTAGTGTTGTTGTTTTACCCTTTTTGTATTAAGCCGTGGCGTTTTGTTGTTTGTGTAAAAGGGTAGGTGACAAATTGGCGCTCAACGTGGGGCTCGAAAAAAATAAAGAGTTGGTAAATTGTCTTTGGTGAGAAAAGAAAAATTCTGTGAAGTGTTGTTTTTGGTAGCAGTGTATATAGGTACTGTGTTGTTGGTATATTTTTCTGTGCTTGTCGGTTTTGTGATTTTTTACCTACATACATACTTTACAAGAATAATTCTGCCGATCAATTTTTTGTTTTATTTATTTTCTTAGGAGAATCGGAGAGCTGAGAATTTTTTGTTGGTACTGCCAAGTGTAAGTTGGTCAAATCGGAGTTTGTCGGAAACGAGAAGAATTTTTTTTTCTTTGGGAAACATACATACATATGTACATACAAGGCAGAAGGGTAAAAGTACGAATCTGCAGGTAGTCGCTAATAAACAAATATATACATACGTATAAATATATATAAATACATATTTACGTATATAAATTGCGTTAGGTCGCGGTAATAGACAAAGAAAATTTTTTGTTCATTGCGTACAACAACACGCAAAAAGTCGTTTCTGTTAATATCTCATTAGGGTGAGCCACATTTATCAAAGAAAATTTTCCCGAGTTAAAAAAAAAAAGAATATTTTTTTTATATACGTTAACTAAATAAACAAATAGAAAATATATATCCATATAATATTTAGCGGGCCGGCAGGAAATATTTGGAAGACTTACATATATCGGAGTGGAAGAAGGTTTCAAGGGAGTCCATACTGAAGTACATACACACATAAAGGAGTCAAGGGCAAAGATACATACTTTCATTTCATACCTACATATATACATCTTTCTGAATTATAAATCAATAAAATATTTTGCTTTGGTGTTTTCCTTTAGTTTTATTGCACACATTTTTTTTTACTGGCCACCCTACTGTTAAGTTTGTAATTTGCATTTTACACGTATATTCGTATATACATATTTACGTACATTTACCTGCGGTCAAGTTAGACAGCGAGAGCGGCTGGTGTATACATACATACACATTACAAAAGGTACGTAAGCTATTGTTGGTGTTGTCCCAGTAGGTAGTGTTGTTGGTGCTGTTACATTTGTAATAGGCTCTACTGTTTTTTTTGTTATAGCTCCCAAATTTGCTGCGCCAGTGCTAGGGTGGGTCAAAAATTTTAGAGCATTTGAAAATACTAGCGTGTATAGTTTAGATTTGGGAATTGCAGTTTTTGGGTTAAATTTTAAAATTGGTGTAATATTTTGTAACTTTTGGAAACCTGCGGATATTTTTGTGTTTTGAAAATTTAAATTTAGCGAGTAAAATTTTTTTTTAAATAATTTTTAAATTTTCTGGATTTGATTCTTAATTTCGGAATTTTTACGAGTAATTTTTTTCGTTTTGAGAAAAAAAAAATTTTGTTGTTGGCTTCGAGTTGTGTTTAGAGTTTTAATTTAACTTTTAGTATTGCAATTTTTTTTGTAATTTTTACGATTCGGTTTGGCGGCTATTAATTCTTTTTTTTCTGAGTTGGAAATTTTATATTGAATTTTTTTGCGTAGGAATTTTTTTATTATCTGGAAACAAAATGGAGATCAATCGTTTGTCACAGGAAGAATTGGCCTACGAGATGGAGGCACGCGGATTAGCAGTAGCATCGGTGGAATCAATGCGGAAGTCATTAAGGGCATCGCGGGCAGTTGAACGACGTGGGTATGTAGACTTATTTAAGGATTATCCTTTTACGTTTGAGGAAGATAAAGTTGCGGTAGAGGCAAAAATAGTAGAGATAGGGAAGTTAGTTTCGGACCTTAATAATGGAGGAAAACCATCAGATGGTATTAAGGCGACCACAAAACTGGAGTGGTGTTTGAACAGGATCGGTAGGGCTAAACCCGAAAATGATAACGATATGGCGTCACAGGCGGAGATAAGAAACAGGATAATTTTGATGCTGGGTTATTTGGAGGAGATCAATGATGACAAACAGGAGTCTGAAACGGGTGAGCAACCCAGTGGCACATCACCAGGGCAAGTAGTCTCACCGGGACCAGATGTGAGACCAGTGCCAGTAAGGACTTCCGAGGGAGTAGAAGTAGTTAGTAGGATTTCGCAGGAACCACCGAATGGGCTAAATGGAATATTAAATTCGATGGAGAGAGGTCGGGATTGTCGTTATATGCATTTTTGGAACGTGTAGATGAGCTTAGTGAAGCACGCGGTGTTGCTAAAACTCAATTGTTGAGAGGTGCGGTCGATTTGTTTTCAGGTAAAGTTTTGTTGTGGTTTAGGTCGATTAGGCGTTCGATAGCTACATGGGAAGAATTAGTGCGTGAATTAAAATTGGAATTTCTCCCCCCTAATTATGATGACCTTTTAATGTCGGAAATTCGAAGAAGGACTCAGGGAGCAAATGAGTCAATTGGAGTATATGTGGCTGCGATGAGGATTATGTTTGGAAGATTACAAGAACCAATTTCTGAGAGTAGGATGTTGGGTATAATTAGAGCGAATCTTCTAACATTCTACCAAACCCAATTGGGACTAGTCACACCTGGGTCGATTTCAGAATTAGTTGCTTTGGGAAGGAAGTTGGAAGCTGTGAGGTCATCGGTCGATGCTTTTGTTCCCCCTCCAAACCATAGGGCTAGAGGTTTGTTGGAGCCAGACTTGGCATACATGTCTGTTGGTGGTGAGGCTGCGTCAGGAAACCAGTCGGCAACCAGTCCTAGGAATAGGTATGGGCCAAATACTAGGTGTTTTAATTGCAAGCGATTTGGGCATGTTTCGGCGGATTGTAGGAAAACAATCAAGTGCTTTGGATGCGGTAGGATTGGTGCCATGAAGCGGGACTGTCCAGTGTGTACAGCAAAGCCGAGTGGTACCCAAAATGGTGGTAGGTCTGGTCCAGAGGGAAGGCGGTCTTCAAACCCCTTCAGGTCTGATTCTGACAGGAACAATAATCCCAATGTCGCAACAAACAGTTCGGGAAACGCGAATTAGACACCTGGGACGGCAGGTCAGGTGGTCTAACAGGAGTTAGTAATCCTGCTAACTCCCAGCTGGCTATAATAGGGGATCGTCGAGTTGTTTCTTATATGGGTTATTCATTGGTGGCAAGCGGCCATGATCAGCGCCCACATATCGATGTGTCGGTTTTTGGTTTCTCTTTTCGAGCATTGTTGGATTCTGGGGCTTCACGTACGGTGATTGGTCGAATTGGTTGGAGTATGTTACAAGCGTATGGCATCAGAATTTCTTCATCGGTAAATATCCCTCAAATTACTTTGGCGGATGGTGGTCGAGTATCAGCGTTAGGTTCTATTTCGTTACCAATTCTGGTGGAGGGCAAATCGGTCCTCATAGATTGTCTTATTGTTCCTGGTATACCTCATGCTCTTATTCTTGGTGTAGATTTCTGGACCAAGGCGGGTATAATCCCGGATCTGAGGGGCAGGGTATGGTCGTTTTCTCGACCGGAACAGGAGGCGTCGGTAGCGATTATGGACCACAGCGAGTTAGATACTAGGCAATCTGAAGCTTTAGGTAGATTAGTTGGGAATGCTTTTGAAACTATGCCAGACGGGTTAGGTCGAACCCATCTTGTTGAGCATAGGATAAGGATAAAGGCAGGAGTTGAGCCTGTGAAGCAGCGATATTATCCGGTATCGCCTACCATACAGTCGCGTATGGACGAGGAGTTGAAGGATATGCTCAGCAAGGGTGTCATTGAGACGTCTCATAGTCCATGGGCTTCCCCGGTGGTCATGATAAGGAAGAAAGACGGTACATATAGGTTTTGTGTAGACTATAGAGTTCTTAATAAGTGTACCGAGAAGGATAGTTACCCCCTTCCTTATGTGTCGGCGACCTTGGATAAACTGAGGGATGCGAAATTTTTGTCAAGTTTAGACATCAAGTCTGCTTACTGGCAAATACCAGTAGAGAGGAGTTCTAGACCCTATACAGCATTCACGGTGCCAGGTAGAGGTCTTTTCCAATTTAAGAGAATGCCATTCGGTTTAAATAATGCGCCTGCAACGTGGCAGAGATTTATAGATTCGGTCATAGGACCAGAGTTAGAGCCCCATGTTTTTGTATATTTGGACGATATACTCATCGTAACAAAAACGTTTGAAAAACATTTGGAAATCCTAAAAGGGGTTTTGGATAGATTAGCTGAGGCAGGATTAAAACTCAATAGAGAGAAATGCAGTTTCTGTAGGCCTGAGTTAAAGTATTTAGGATATGTCGTAGATAGAAACGGCCTACATGTTGATCCTGAAAAGGTAGAGGCAATGGTTAGGATAGAAGTCCCGAGAAATGTTAAGCAAGTGAGATCTTTTGTAGGTACAGTGTCCTGGTACCGTAGATTCATCAAAGATTTTTCAGAGTTAGTTAGACCTCTCACCGAGTTAACTAAGAAAAATAAAAAGTTCATTTGGAGTGAAGAATGTGATAGGAGTTTTAGAGAAGCTAAGGAACGTTTAGTTACGGCGCCTGTTTCAAGTTGCCCAGATTTTGATAGGCCCTTTATTATACAAACCGATGCGTCAGACTTTGGCATAGGAGCTGTGTTGACCCAAGATTTTGAAGACGGTGAGAAGGTGATAGCATATCTGAGTAGGTCCCTGAATAAAGGTGAGAAAAATTATTCCACCACAGAAAAGGAATGTTTGGCGGTCCTGTGGGCGGTCGAGAAGTTGCGACCACACATCGAAGGAACGAAATTCAAAGTTATTACGGATCATTATTCTTTGATTTGGTTGAATAGGTTGAAAGATCCTTGTGGAAGATTGGCTCGTTGGGCATTGAAGCTTCAACAATATGATTTTGAGATTATCCATAGGAAAGGGAAAGAACATGTTGTCCCAGATTTGTTGTCGAGAAATGTTCCTGTTATTTTTGAAATTTCTACGTCGGACCCTTGGATAACGAAAATGATTGAATCGGTGTCAGAGAATCCTTTGTCGTACCCTGCGTGGAGAGTAGAAGATGGTGTCCTTTATAAATTTGTTAAATCGCCGTATCCATCCATTTACGGGGAGGGGCCCGAATGGAAAATGGTTATCGCAAATTCTCAGAGAGAAAATGTTTTGAAGAGTTGCCATGATAGTCCGTTAGCAGGACACATGGGTGTGAGGAAAACGTTCGCTAGAGTTGCTCAGAAGTTTTATTGGCCGCGAATGAAATCCGATGTTGCTAAGTATGTTCGAACTTGTCAGCAGGTAAAGCCTGATAATAAACAGCCAGCTGGGGGAATGATAGAGAGGTCGAAGGAAGTTGAACCGTGGGAGATGATTTGTGTTGATTTGGTTGGTCCTTTGGTAAAGTCGACTCAAGGTTACCAATATATTCTTACGGTTGTGGATTATTTTTCGAAGTTTCCATTGTTGTTTCCTTTACGTACTGCGACGGCGAAGAGTGTCTGTAAATTTCTCGAAAACGATGTTTTCCTATTGTTTGGTGTTCCGAGTTCCGTTGTGTGTGATAATGGACCCCAGTTCAAGAGTCGTGAGCTTCAGGGTCTCTGTGGTGTCTACGGCGTTCAGTTGCGATACACTGCGCATTATCATCCGCAGGCTAATCCAGCGGAACGGATTAATCAAATTATTAAGACTACCCTTAGGGCTTATGTTTCAGAGAACCAGAGGTCATGGGATCAGCAATTAGCGAAGGTAGCGTGTTGCATTAGGTCATCACAGCATGAGGTGTTAGGAGTTACACCATACTTTGTTAACTTTGGTCGGGACATGGTGCTTGAAGGTAGTCAAGGTTATATAAGGTCCTTAGGAGAGCAGGAACAATTGAATTGCGAGGAGAGAGCTAGGAAGTTAGTGGAGATTAGAGCAGACATAAGATTGAAGTTGGAGCAGGCAGGAGCTAAGTTAGCTAAAGAGTATAATCTTAGGAGAAGAGATGTACAATATATGCCAGGAGAGTTAGTGTGGAGAAAGAATTTTGCGTTGTCCGATGCGGCTAATTATTTTGCAGCGAAGTTAGCGCCTAAGTATGTAGGGCCTTTTGTGATTAAAAAGAGGGTATCTCCTTGAACATATGTTTTAGTAGATGAGAATGATAGGGAGAAGGGTACATGGAATGTTAGGGATTTAAAGCCGTATCGGGATAGGTAGCATTAGGGCCAAAGAAGGAAGTTTCCTTCTTTCACGAGGAAAGGGTGGAGTTGTCGCGGTCTGATCGCGACAAAATATTTTTCTCTTTGACCCACTATGTATGTACGCACTGGCAGAGCAAATTTTCATTTGTTTTGTTTATTTACCTTTTTTCCTTTTATCCTTTGTTCCCAACGGGGAGCGCACCCTAGCGGCGACAAATGAAGTTAATTGATATTGCCATGATGGGCAGTACTGGCGGAGTGTGTTGCGAGCTTTTGCCTTTTAGCGGAGTTCCCCACCTAATTGTTATACATATATGTAAATGTGTGGGACGTAAATAAGGAAAAACAATGAGCGCGGAAGGCGCAGAAAGGGGTGTCATCGCTTTCGTCCCTTTTGCGGTGCATTAAGGCATCCGCTAGATGAAGGCAGTTTATGTGTGTGTGGTTGTATATCATTGGTCGGGGCATCGGTGATGACCGCACAGGTTAGCGGTTCGGTGCGACCGGGTGGTTACCCACACATACAGCCTGATGGTATATACAAAAAAGTATATGCTGGCGCGCAGCCTTCGGCCTGGCTCGCGGGTGCGCGTCAGAATACTCTTGTATGCGAGTGCGATAACATCCTTTTTTAGTGCGATCGATTTTGTGTAGAAAAAAAAAAAAAGAAAAGTTTAGTGAAAATTTTGGAAAGTGGTGTTAAAGAGTTTAGGAGATTTGAAAAAGAAAGATTTTAAATAAAACTGTGAAAAAAAGAAGATAGGAAAATAATAGAGTAGGAAGCTTTAAAGAAAAGTTTTGGAAACGAACATAATAGTGGAAAGAAAGAAAAGTGTCAGGTTAGGGTGTGTAGTGAAAAAAAAAATAATAATTAGAGTTGGTGGTGGATTTGGACCAGGCAGTGGTGGTGGACACCGTTGGGACCCTGAAGCCGGAACACACTCCGGCTTGGTTGAGTATACTCTGTGTTGTTGTGTTTGTAGAATTTGTCGCCTCTTTGTTTCGTTCCCCGATTTCCTTAACCCATCCTTTTAGCGTCCGCACCCAGAGCCCAGTCATTTGGCGGCGGGTTAAAGTTGTTCCTGGCAGCTCAGGAACTGTGCGAGTGGGTTCGTAACCTTCCGGTTGGACCTCACCTCGGGTGCACCCACAAAACATTTGTTTGTCTTAGCTTTGGGTATTTTGGAAAAAATTGTTGGTATTTATTTTTGGTTGATTTTAGTTTATGTGTTTGAGTTATTGTATGAACCCACCCCGTCTCCACTGAGTGAGTCGGCAACTTATTTTCATTATTGTCACCTAGTGTTGTTGTTTTACCCTTTTTGTATTAAGCCGTGGCGTTTTGTTGTTTGTGTAAAAGGGTAGGTGACAATGTGAAAGTGCCAATTGAAATACATGTGGTCGGTAAGGTTTCGGTATACTTTCGGTAAAAACCAAAAATGTCGATCCGATACCGCACCGAGTAATGTGAAATGCGCTCTTAGTGTAAGAAATTTTGTATAAAAAGAAAGCGATTGCAAATAAAGATTCAATTCTGTTCAAACGCTACTTAAGTTTGTTTCATTCTATTAGATGGCGATCCGCCAGTTTGGTTTAACTTATGAGTGAAAATTTGCTGAAAAGCGAAATCACTCATGAGGACTAAGCCTTTTCAAAATTAGAGAATATTTTAAATACACGCGCGCCTACTAAGTCGAAACAAAATAACAGCGGCGCTGGCACTGGAGGCAGTGAAGCGAAGAATTCCAAAGCGAAAGTGTTACCAAAAGCACAACCGATGGTAGCGGTGGTATAACAACCCACCAAAAACTCGATGACCCTGGAATTAAGATACCACAAGGATTCTAGTGAATCAAATAAAGAATACCTTACAGGGAAGCAGAGAAAGAAGGCGAAAAATGTAAGGCATGATGGAAATTTCCACTGGTATTTATTCCAGTTCATATTTCGCGCTCCATTCTACTTTGCATGACGTGGAATGGGTAATGGAAGCTGATTCCACTCTGCATTACTGGCAATGCGTGAAAGAAGTGATGAACGCGCCAGATTTTCCCTTCTCAAGGCCTTCTATCATGCCTGACAGGTAATAGCAATGACCAGATTTTTGCTGGGAACGGACAGTGGCGGATTAAAGGTCCAGAGCGCCCTAGGTAGCCACTTTCTCGGCGCCCCTGTACCGACCATAAATGGCCATCATAATACTATAAATTTTAACTACCTAGTTGTTTTACACCCTAACAATCAAAATCTTTCCTCTTTATAATATTAGTGTAGATGTAGATATAGATGATGTAAAAGCTTAGATAATTTGTTAATCTCTACATATAATAAAATTGTAACAGGTCGATGTCTGTACATTGCAGATATCGAGAAAAAATGATTGGGGGAAGCATTATTAAGCCAGTAGAATCCAAATCAACCATTTTAGAATTTTTGTCTGTCTGTCCGTATGTTTGTGGCCGTATCACTCAAAAAGTGCTGAAGGGAATTGAACGAAACTTTTTTTTATGGATCAACTTAAAGTTTTAGGTATTATTTGTTTCGATATCTCGACCGGTTTCGGAGTTATCGGCCAATATGTGCACCAAAATGTGTTAGTACAATATGGGTATCAAACGAAAGGTGTTTATGAATGCTGCCATAAACCATTTGATTAATTTCAATACCTAAACTGGCTTCGGAGATATCTCATAAAATGTGAACCTTCTTAATCTCAAAATGCTTAATATGGCTATTTTGTTATAAGAAATAAAATAATGGCTACCTGGTAACCGACGTACAGAGTGTACTTATGTTATGGAGCGATAAATTCTTCTCATTGATAAATTGCGAGGGAGTCGTTTAACCCGATACCACAATCCCTGACGATGGAAAAAACATTCCACCACCCGACTATGATGAAGTGAGGACAGCTATACCCCGGGTCCAAAACAATAAAGCTCTTGGAAAAGAGCTGTTCAAACACGGACGCGAAGAGCTGGTTGAAAGCAGGCATCATCTTGGAGTTAGTCGAGAATCATATCGATCTCAAACAAAATGGGACATAACTCTCAAATGGAGAAAATTATAATTTCCGAATTGACATCCAATGTAGTTTTCTAATGAGATTCTAATGAGAATTTGCAAATATTTCTTTTTCTAATCAGTCCCCAATTGATTTCTAGTGTGGTTTTCTACCTTCGCTTTGGATTGGAGATAAGTTTGAGAATTACACTCTCTAACTTTAGAGATTGTGTTCGCTGATAAAACGCTGTGCCAATGCATACTTTTTGATTAAGGCCTGTATGCCTTTGAACGCTTTGGTTGCTTTGGAAACTCTACATTATCCTACATTTGGATATTTCCCAATTAGCACGAATCCAATGACTGAACTGAGTGCATAATTAGTATTAATTAAATTCAATCATATTAGCAATAAGTAAACTAAAAAGTGAGTGAAGAATAAAATTTAAAGTGGAATGTAAAATTCAACTAATTTTTGGGTATAAATTATTGTTATTATTGTTAAATGCATAACAAAAAAGTGAGCAAATAAGTCAAGCAGACAATCATAATTGTTACATTTTTGTTCCTTTATTTCAATCGGATGAGAGTTTGTTGCTCAAAAGCTTTATTCTGACGTTTGATTTTGGTTGGAGAATATCGATAAAGTTCAAGTCAAATTCAAATATTTTTTTCAAGTGGAGAAACAGAAACATTTTCATATCGAAAAAGCACCCTTTTTTCAGAGAAAGGGCTGATTCTGAATTCAAGTTAAAAATTATTGTTGGAAATTGGAAAATGGATTTGATCACAATGAAACTCAAATGCATTCAAAAATGCTTATTGGGTAGCAACGATTGGCATCATTTGATACATACAGTAAGTCGCAGTGAAAATGAGCCACGTTTTCTTGTCCGAAGTTTTATGAAAATAAAAAATTATACACAAACCGATTGAAAACCAAAATTATGTACTTAGGTATATTTTAGAATAAACCAAAATTTAGTATTTGAAAATATTTGATGAACATTATTTTTTAGTTATAAAAATAATAGTTAAAACCGGAAAAGTTCATGAAACGGGCTCACAGTGAAAGTTATCCACTAAGAGGAATATGCCCTAAAACGGTTTTAATACTTTTTTGTCTTGTTTCAACAGTTCAGTTACTCTATCCGTAATATCTAAACTTGTTTGTCGGCCCATCTTTGCACATTGACATCAAAAATACAACTAATGCATCTGTTGGCGCACTTGAATTAAATATAATAAAAATTTTATTAGCAAGCAATGTGTTTTGTTCAACTAGCACAACTAAACACGATTTTTACGCGCTCTAGCGTATGTTGTATGATAAGTACACCTTTTAAAAACGGAGGAAAATTGCCCGATCTGGTTTTTTTTTATATAATTAAAATATAATGTAAAATGTGAACTGTAAAAATATATAAGAGAAAAATAATAATCGGTTTTCTAGAGAGAAACCTTAAGTATTTAAATTGGAGTTGCCAGAAAGCTTACTTTGATTGTGACGCGTATATATGTGTATGTTTTTGTTTTTCATAATTTCTGGCATGTTGTTGAAATTCTTCCGTCGCAAAAAGATTAGGAAAGTCAAGTAATTGTTTACAAAGATATTTAATAATAAAAATTTCTGAATAAATGATGGCTCACTTTCACTGTGACTCACTGTATTCCCATCAAAACAAATTTCAACCATGGGAATTGTTGTTGCAAAAAGTGACAGGCACATTATGTGTCAATGGGAGAATGGGAAACTAAATAAACCAAATATGAATAAGAATCGACCACAGTGTTGTATTCAAACGTAGCAAAATCTTCACAAGAAAATTGCCAAAATTCCTAATAAAATCAATTAAAGCTCAAAAATATGTTAATTTTTTGTTATTATTGCTACAAATATAGCATTACAAATTCAATTCACCCAATAATTTTAAAGATTTAACGATTTCAAAATTCATTTAAATTTTTTTTTTTGTAACTTTTGCACAGCACTACATGGTGACAGGCACAACATGCCAAACGATCAGCTGAGAGTGTCGCAACTTATAGATATAAACTATGCTGCTAACTAGAGTGCTATTGTTTTTGATCACTTGTGATTGGAGTAAAAGAGACAAACCTATTTTGAATAGATAGCCAAAGTACATAAGAGAGAAGGTGAGGCAAGATCACACGTACGCAAAGCCAGGCATCACTTTCCTCACAAGGCACTTAAGAAAGTGCTGTCGACGATGCACAAAACATATGTAAGCGATGAACAGCACGTGCGGTGTCAGCTGAAGCTCACTGTCCCGTAGGGTTTTAAAGTTGTACAGACCGTCGTATCGTGGATAGGCGAGTATGCAGACCAAAATTTTGGTTTGCACTCAAGTGTGCAGAAAATGGTTGCCAGAGTATGTAGTATATATTTATTTTCTCAATAGACCTCTACATATCATAAGATTTATTGGCAAAGTGGAGATAATGGATCGTATTAATAAACAAAAAGCAATTTTCTCAAATTTTTTGTAATTTGACTAAAATTTGTATGAAGAAACTTTCAAAATTTGAGAAAAAGGCTTGAAAAAGTAATTGCTTTTTTATTAATATAATCTAATATTTTGATAATCGCCAAAAAAGTCGCCATCGCCAATTTTCATAAATTGGTCGCCAAAGTTTGTAAAAAATCGCCAATTTGGAGACAAATCGCCAGTACTGGCAAGCCTGACGAGAAAATTGAGAAATAATTTAATTAGAAACAAAATGATGAACGAAAATATAAGTATTTAAGGAAAAGCGTCGGGTGCTCAGTATGTCAAAAAATATTTAAAATCGCTGTTTTTCTACTAATATTTTTATTTTGACTTTTTTGAGATTTCATATAACGTACTCTTTAATTTCGCAACTACGTATGTATATTTTTGTACTAGTTGTACGAATCGAATATTTTCATGTTCAAATATTATTGAGCACCCGCACGCTTTTCCTTAAATACTTATATTTTCGTTCATCATCTTGTTTCTAATTAAATTATTTCTCAATTTTTAGTACGATTTTTTAGATTGAAGCGTGTTTTTTAGTTTTTTTAAGCTATTATTTATTTTTAACTTTTTAGTGAAATTTTTCATTAAAGGATGTTTTATGCGGACGCAAGAATAAAAGTAAAAAGAAGTCTGATGAAGGGATGTGGTGATCTCCGAAATAGATCTACATACATATGTATTTATAACTTCTACCAAAAATATCAATTTTTCACATACATTTTTTCCTTATTAAAAAAAAAACATTGGTGATGAGAGCTCAAAAATGAGGCCTAAACGAAAAAATATCAACTTGGCCGCAATTCATTGGGCCATAACCTTCTTCAGACCATATGTCTATGGCAGAAAATTTTTAGTTAAAACCGACCATCGTCCTTTAACATACCTATTCTCAATGAAGAGTCCTTCATCTAAGCTGACACGAGTAAGACTCGATTTAGAGGAGTACGATTTTGAAGTGGAGTATATAGCTGGTAAACAAAATCATATTGCGGATGCATTATCTCGCATAACTATTACAAATTTAAAAGATATGTCAGTGGAAGCAAACAAAATATTTAAAATAACAACAGGATCAGCAGCTAAAAAGACCAGTAATAAAACTGAAATTAAAGAAAGTCAGAAAGAGAACCCCAAAATATACGAAGCGCTAAATAAATTTGAAGTTAAAAGACATGTCGAGCTCGTTTTCAATCCTCCGAAATTATATTTCAAAAAAGGAAAGAAAATTTGTAGCAATTTGGCTTGGAAGAGAAGCCGGCAATTTAGGACTTGTACAAATACAGTTTTCCTTAGGGGACAAATTGTTTAAAAAGTATTATACTGCAGTAGGCAAATATATGGAAATGGCAAATAAAGTTCTCAAAAAGTTAACAATCGCTCTAACCCCAGAGGTTATATGTGTGACAAATCCCGGGAAAATTAAAGAAATTCTGCACAAATATCATGACGTAGGGATGGGCAAATTGGAAAAATATATCGATATATATTGTATCGATATTTAAAAAAACATCGATTTATGCCGTGTAAAAACATCGATATATCAATATATCGAAAGGGCTGGCTTCACATTAAGGAACCACGTCCCGCGAAAAACCACTTCTTCACGGTGCTAGAGGTGCTCTCACAGATCTCAAAACTGGAATCCAAACTTGCCGCAGACTTATAGTTTACTAGATATTTGTTGTTAAAGTTGTATAGATCTACAGATATTCTACGAATCCTGAAGTATAAACATAAAAATCATTAAGAATTGCTTGAAGAAGAAAGTAATGTAAATTCAAGCAACCGGACATTATGGTTATACCACTTCTTAAAAAATGTTCTGCTGTTAAATTCGAAGCGAATCAGAAATGTATGAAAAATATCGAATTTGGCTCGAAAAGGCAAAAAATTATCGATTATCGATGCACGGTAGTTCAAAATATCGTCGATATTATCGGCTGTACTATTTTAAGAATATCGATATATTGATATATCGATATATATCGCCCAACCCTATCATGACGGTCGTATTAGTGCTGGCCACCCAGGAATAAATCGTATGACAGATAAAATCAAGCAGAAATGTAGCTGGCTGAATACGAAAAATGGCATACGAAAATATGTAAAGAACTGCATCCACTGCAATAAAAATAAAATTAATAAACATATCAAAGAACCAATGACAATAACGGATACACCTCCGAAGGCATTTGATATTGTGCAAATTGACACAGTCGGCCCATTGCCAAAGTCGATAAATGGAAACGAATATGCCGTTATCATTATATGCGATTTAACCAAATGTTTGGTAGCGATTCCAGTTCCAAGCAAACATGCAACAACTGTCGCTAAAGCCATATTCGAGAATTTCATCCTGATTTATGGCCAAATGAAAACAATTTTAACAGACATGGGCACAGAATACAAAAATAGCCTGTTCAAAGAACTGTGTAAATTGTTAAAAATTGGGCATAAAACTTCTACACCGTATCATCACCAGACTTTGGGTACTGTAGAACGCAGTCACCGGAGACGGGACGCATCCCATAAGTTAGAGAATAGATATACAGGACACTATAAAGTTAAAACCATTGATAAGAATAACAAATATACTTTAATTCCACATAGCATAGGAGATAGCAATAAAAACAAAAAGGAAATCGTAATTCATAAGAATAGGCTTAAACCAATTTAAAACCTTTAAAAATAAGCATTGCACTTTATCCATAATAATTTAGTAATAACAAAAAATAGATAAGCATTCCAGTTTACTCACTTTAACAAACAGGCACAAGCCAAAGAAAAAAAAAAACAAATATCATGTACAAAAATATAAAGATACAATACGAAACAAATGTGAAAAAAAAACAACTTTCATGTTCAAAAAAAAAAAATGGGATACAATAAAGACAAACGAGAAACAAATGTAACAAGCAAAAAAAAAAATTTATGCAATAATGGCAATAAGAGCCGAAAAACAATTAAAATTCTGCCAACTCAGGCAAATGTTAAGTGGGTCATCAAGTCTTTCAAATAGATATATATAGTTGACTACAAATATATATATTTACTTTTTAAAAGGGGAAAGGTGTAGTATTACATAAATACACCGCCCTTACAAGCTTTGTCATGTACACACAATTCATGTACATATAAACCACACGTTGCCAAAACATTGTGACCCAGAAAAATTCCGTTAAACCCCAGCGGGAGTTTAACATCTAATACACACACCGCCACACATGGAAAAGATCTAGTTACATTTGTTGCATTTTGTCAAGTGCATTGCCCAAGCCGTCACACTGACCAACTGATCGACAGCGTCAGTTTGTCAATGTGACTGACGAAATATTTATGAATCACATATGCTGACATAGCATATTGTGTACACACATTTTGTAGTTTGTAAGTATTAGTGTAAGTTAGTGTAAGAAATTTTGTATAAAAAGAAAGCGATTGCAAAAAAAGATTCAATTCTGTTCAAACGCTACTTATGCTTGTTTCAATTTATTAGAATATTAGGGGGATTCACTATCCCTAGCACGATTGCAAGATAGCACGGATTGCATATATCCTAGACCAAAATATGCTACATGCAGAGAGCACCCTATTGCACAGTCGTAGGATATTTTAAAAAGCAGCTTTTCTTTTTTGCCAAAGGGAAGCGTTCATCACCCACTTTTTATAAATAAATCATTGCATTTTAGTAAATTTAATAAATACACACAAAACATAACATTTTAAACAAAATTCGGATGCTCAAATTGAAATTCAAATTAGCATATTTTTGAGGTCTAGCATATTTCTGTTCGTCTGTAATTTGTTGTTGTGCGTTGTAAAACCTTGCAATCCGTGCTGCGTGCTAGGGTTATACTATGGAGAGCGACTCCCCTATTATATCGTGAATTTTTAGCTGCGCATATTTGAGTGAATACAAATATTGTCATTTTCAGGGAGCGTATTCACGATATTTTCTTAAATGTTTATATTGTGGTCAGCGTGTTTGATATCCGATCTCAACCAAATTTTAAATTTTTCTTCATAAAGTAATAAACCGAACTTTGTTAAAATCGGAGCACTTTTATTTTTTCCGCCCGCTAGAGTAGGGGGCGTGACAGTTATCCAATTGACACAATATTTCACCTTTCTTCTTTATACACTAAAACAGGGATGGGCGCCGCAAGGCACATAAACGCAGCAGAGGGGCGATCATGGGCTTTCGTGGGCACTGCATAATTTCCGGGGAAAGGGGAGCTAAGGCGATATCGAAGTTGATGTACACTCCGCCTTATAGCTTAAACAGAACCAATCGCCTGGCGTGTTTTCGCGTGGTGCGGCGATGACATTTGTTTGCGAATATCGCCCAGTAAAACAGAATCAAGACGAAATTGCCATATGCATATTTTTATAATTACGATGTTTCCTTACTTCTTCCATTGACTCTTCTCTTCTGTGAACATTTTCAATTTTTTCCACATCAAAAAACGTATATTTTTGTTTTACTACATGTTTTTATCAAGTTCCAAATAATTTATTTGACAGGCGATAGCGTCCAAATTAGAAATAAGTCTATTCTGACGAATTTTCGCCGGGCGATTTTCGCCAGCGTTTTCGTTCTGTTCATTGTCATATACTGCCGTGTATTTTAATCGTTTGACAGAACGCCGCGGCCGACGAAAATTCGTCCGACGCTGGTTCTGTTTAAGCTATTAAGTGATGTTCATCGCACAGCGCGTACGGAAACACTAAAAATGAAAACCACATTGTTTTATATAGAGAGAGGAATTCACCAATAATCAAATGTGCAGTATAGCCGCTAAAAAATTTCGAAAAGTGGCCGAAAAAAGGAAAAAAATTGTCTCCCAAATTTTTTTTAGCTAGAAACACATTTTTATATATTTTTGTGGTTTATTTAATGCTTAAAGCAATTTGCAAGCGGTTTGTACCCTTGGTCTTAAATAGTGAAAGTTTTGAAAATAATCTTTCTGCTGATGCTATGTGGCAGCGTTAATATATTTGCAACAAATTCACAACAAGTTCTCATTTAAGTTGTTTTTCATATCACCACGTTGTGCGAAAACTCTTCTATTTCGGTTTATTAAAACAATTTTCTTAAGCTAAGATCACACGATTTGTACATTTGGCTAAAAATTTGCCAAATTCATAGGCAAACCGTGTGAACGGTAAATTTCGTTTGAGACAAATCACAAAAGCCAAATATTTAGCCTCTGGTGGCAAATCAAAAACGGCCCTTGTAGCCAAATCGTGTGAACACAAATGCCATACAGAAGGTAAATGAAAATGGACAAATTTTGATTTGCCACTTGGATACAAATGGTTGTGGCAAATATACAAATCTTTTTTGACAACTATAAAATAAATTATGTTTAAAATAAAAAATATATGGAAATACAAGTTTTAAATTGGCCTCTTTTAGGCTTCTGCTTTAGCTATAAGGGGAAAGAAGAAGTCCGGAAAAACCATTATACGGCGCACTGGCTTCTCTTTATAAAATAGAATACACAGATATCATGCCATTTAAGATGCATAATTTTTTTATTTCAGTAATTTGAATTCCAATTTCGAAAACAATTAATTTTTTAAATAAATATTATTTTCATTTAGTTTGAAGTTTAATGTCAATCAAATTGTTTTTGATGGAGTACTTAGCTCTGTTCGTGGCCGCTGTGGTGCAGTGGGGAGAGTGCGCGCTTGCTATACCAGAGGTCTCGGGTTCAAACCCCAGTCCGAACAAACACCAAAAAAATTGTTTCTAATTAATTAAAACTCAATTGTTGGGGTTTTAGAAACAGCGGTCACCTCTCGGCAGTGAGCGGCATACCCTCCGAGTGTATTTCTGCCATGAAAAAGCTTCTCAAAAAAATGCATTCGCCGTTCGGAGCCGGCACAAAACTGTAGGTCCACCCAATTAGTAGGACAAACAAAAGGAGCACACCTCGAATTGGGAGAGAAGCCCGGCCATAAAACTCGTCAGAGTTATATTAGCGCCATTGTATTATTATTTAGCTCTGTTCAATAACAAAAAATTGTTACGAATTTTTCGTAAAAAATGACAGCTCTCCATATGAAAATGACAGTTTTTATGAAAAATGAGTTAAAAATTTTTAGTAATTGAACACAGGTTTTGTCTCTTTTCAAGAACTGTTTTTGTATTTTGACTTTCGGCGGGTTTTTCAAACCAAATATACCAGAGAAAAAACGTAGTGTCATATAGGCCGAAGAAGCATTTTGTAACATTTAGCTAGAAAAAATTAGGAATAATTTTTTATTCCTTAAGGCGGATTCATCGTTCGAGTTCAGAACTAAAGTTGAATTTGAGTTAACTAATAAAAATAGTTCAGAACTTTTCGGAATTCCCCTCACACTCCGAAAACACAACAACAACCACATGGCAAAAAAGTTCTGAACTCGAACGATGAATCCGTCCTTATTGAGATAATTTTGTATAATGAATACATTTATGACGTTATTCAATTATTTTTGCTAGTCACACAAGTATACTTTTTCAAAAAGTGATTTTTCGAATACTTTCCCAAATTAGCAAAGAATATTTGCCCGAATTTGAACCGAATGTTTTCCCGAAACCTAACCGAATTATTTTCCAAATACTTTCCGGATCCTAAACCGAACCCCAATACTTTCCCAAATCGGGAAAGAATATTTGCCCGAATCTGAACCGAATGTTTTCCCAAATGCTTTCCCGACTCTGAATCGAATATTTTTCCAAATACCAGATCCGAAACCGAACCCGAATACTTAACCTATTATTTTTCTAATAATTTCCCGAATCCGAACTGAATATAAATAAACATTAACCCCTGGTAATAACTCAGTCAGTTTCCGGGCGAATTTAACAAAAATTTGCACGTGACTATATCCTACTATTACCCTAACCATTTCTAAAAATAATCGAAATCGATATATGGTTTTGATCCTTTACTTTCATTCAAAATGAATACATAAACAATTTCTTCATATACGATTTCGACGTATCTGCAACATTTAATTCACTTTTGTTCAACCAAAGTAAACATTTCACAATGACCATTTTTTTGGAATTAAATTAGCTTTATATCATCTTACAGAGAATTAAAACAAGTACTATCCAGTGATTTAATACCTATTTGATTAATTTGTGTTTGTTAATTTTTCATAAAATTTTCTTACAAAAAAAATTTTCGCCCAAAAGTATGCTTCTATATTTTTCATACGACTGTTTTACGACTGTTTTATCATGATTGGTTAAATCGTGTGAACGAATGTGAACAAATTTGCCACTTTACTTCTATGTACAAATGTGTGGCAAATCAAAAGCTAATAAATCGGGCAAATCGTGTGAACGCAAAGCAAATCATTTGCACATCGATATCAAAATGGGCAAATGTGGACAAATTTAAATTTGTCATTTTTTGTACAAATGCGTAAATCGTGTGATCTCGGCTTTACATTCTAAAAATTTTTACTCCTAAATAACTATTTCGGGGTTTTCCTTCGCAGCGGAGAATTGCTAATGAAAAGTGAAAAGGTAACAAAGAGGCTTTTTTATATGAAATTTATATGAGCTATTGGCCAGTTTTTAATTAAGAAAAATTGAAAAAAATTTTGTTGGTAGAAGTTATGGATCCATTTCGGAGACCACCGCATCCCCTCATCAGACTTCTTCAGGCGGCCTCAACCGACGATCGAACTTAAGTCGTTTCGATTGGTAATCCAATGGCATCCCATTGAGCTACCACCGCCGTCAGCTTTGTTTCGCTTAATTCTCAATTTTCCTTTTATTACAATCTAAATACCAACAACAGTAGCAGAAAACGGCCATGTAAAAACAAACGTAAAAAACTTTTTTTATATTTAAGGAAAAAACTAAAAAATATTTATTACATTATAGGTTTGAAAGTAAAAAAGGACCAAAAGTGGCCCAAATTTTTAAAAAGGTTCAAATATTGCATATTTTCAAAAAGTTGGGTTCCGGTAGCCTGGCTTTTAAAAAAAGATTCAAATTGTTACTTTAGTGGCCTCAGCGACAATGCTGTACAATCGCTAATTTTGCAGTTTTTTTCTCGCTCTCTTCCTTTCGAACTCCGATGCCATTTACTTCATTAGTGTCATAATTTAACAAGTAAGGAAGCCTAAGTTCGAGTGGAATCGAACATTAGATACTCAGCTGTATGCTTTCATTGTTTGTTTGCGTTTGATGGAAACACGCTGTATTTTATATAAAGGGAGTGCTAGATAAAGTGGGCGTAGCCACGCCCATTTTCAAAATTTCTATCAGCCATCCAACTAAGCATATGAATATTATTCTTTGTACAAAATTTCATTCCTTTATGACTTCTAGTTACAAAGATGCCACGTTACAAATTCCCAAAGGGTGTTCCAGAAATATCTTTGTTAAAAAGTAGGCGTGGTCATAAACCGATTTCAATAAATTTTTGCGTGTCTATTAACACAAGTTATAAAAGTGTATAAACCAAGTTTCGTCATAATATCTCAATTATTTGTCGAGTTATGGGCTCCGAAATCTCGTTGATTCCTTTGTCTGAAAAGAGGCGGTGCCACGCCCATTTTCCAAAATTTGTCTATTTTTTGTTTCCGGTCTATTGTGGAATTCTTGCCACAAAATTTCAATGAATTATCTTTATATTTGACAAAGATATCGCTTAAAATGTTTTTATTAGGCCACTTTATAATACCCACCCAATAAACACAACGGATTCGCCTCGAATTCGAGACGAATTCATTTCTCTGATTATATTATCGCGGCGATAGTTCGCGACGATAGATCGGCGAATCCGAATTCCCAGGCGAGTCGCCCCTCATTAGCGATTCGCGCATTTTTATATTCTCGGATCGTTGGCGATTCGAGATTTATGCCCATTGGCGAATACATTCTAGAAAATCTTCTTCTGCGAATCTACCTCGAATTCGCCACGATATCATCTGAGCTTTTCAATCTCTTGAGTAGAGTTTTAGATGGTAAATTAAACCCAACAGGGAATTTCTTCGTGTAAAGCAAGACTTAATAAAATTAATAAATGCTATTGCGATAATTGATTTTTCTGGAGTCCATCTCGAACTCGATACGAATCCGAAAAATTACATTCACCTCCGCGAATTCTTCTCGAATTCGCCACGATATCATCCTCGCTTTTGTGTTTATTGGGCATATATAAAAGTGGGCGTGGTCGTCAACCGATTTGGCTAAAATTTTCAACATGTATTACCACAAGTAATAAAAGTGTACACACCAAGTTTCATCATTATATATCAATTATTTGTCGAGTTATGGGCTCAGAAATCTCGTATATTCCAGCTTCTAAAAAGAGGCGGTGCCACGCCCATTTTCCAAAATTTTTGTGATTTTCGTTATATGTCCGTAGTTAGACTCCTGCCATAAAATTTAAATGATATATCTTTATATTTGACAAAAATATCGCTTAAAATGTTTTTATTAGGCCCCTTTATAGTTCCCATATATAAAAGTGGGCGTGGCCGTCAACCGATTTTCACAATTTTCCGTCAAAACATTTGTCTAAATAAGTACATCAGGCGTACCAAATTTCATCGCTATATCTTCAACGGTTTCTGAGTTATGACATATATAACTTTCAATGTTTGACCCTTAATAAGTGGGCGTGGCACCGCCCATTTTCCAAAATTTCATCAAATTTCTTCCTAGGGGCCTGAGTTCAACACGTGGGTAAAATTTCATCGCTCCAACTATATTAGTGACTGAGATACCAAATTTCCGATTTTTTCTATATGGGAAAAGTGGGCGTGGTCATGGTCCGATTTCGCCCATTTTCAATACCAACCGTCCCAGTCTCGATACCAACTTACATTTCAAATTTCATCAAAATATCTCAATTTTTGCGCGAGTTAGAGTATTTACAGACGGACAGACGGACGGACAGACGGACAGACGGACGGACAGACGGACGGACGGACATGGCTCAATCGATTTCTCTTTTCACCCTGATCATTTTGATATATATAAGTCTATATCTATCTCGATTATTTCATTCTGTTACAATCCACCGTTATGTGATTAAAACTATAATACTCTGTGTACTAGTACAGCTGAGTATAAAAAAAACAAATTTATGTCTTCTTCGCTATATGTATATGGAAGTAAGCTACTATACTAAAGCAACAATATTTTTTAAATAAAGCCCTTAATTTTCATTTATGACCATAAAATTTCATAACAAATAAATAACACTGATTCTCACTACTAAGTATCGATTCAGAAAATTCTGTTGTGTCGTTATTGAAGCAAGTGTGCTTTGTGCTTTTGGCATGTACATTAAGGTGGAGTGAAAACATATGGAGCTTTTTTTTTGTTTTTTTTTTTTTTTGAACGTACCAATTAAAAGTTGCCTTTATACGAGTTAATGAACCCCACAAAATTTTATGGCGATAGGATGACATTTTGAACTGCCCCCAGCCCCGCAAAGTTGAAAGCAGTAAGCACGATCTGGTACAAATATGAAATTTTGAAAATTATAAAATCAAAAAACGAAGAATGAGGATTGATAAACATGGCTAATCTGAGTATTAAAGTTAATTTTTTTTTTGGAAACAACAACAACAAAAGTTATTAAAGGTCAAAGTTTATATTATGCATTTTTTAAATTGCAATTACTTAAAAACTGCTGAACCGATTTCGAATATTTTTATACCATTCGATAGGTATTTTGTTTCCCTTTAATTTTATATACATTTTCCAGTGCGTTCCATAACACCCCCCAGCGTGGGTCAACCCCGTTTTACCCCCCTTACTTTTCATATATAAAATGTATACCAAATAAAGGGAAAATATATGCGAGTAGGTCAATAAAATTTTACAGGCTTATTTCTGGGCTAGAAAGGTGCCGTTCTGGCTTTGGAACAAATTGAATTTCCAAAAAAAAAAATTTCGCTCCACCTTAATGTACATATGTATGTACACTTGTGTAGTTAAACGGAACAGTGTTCAATAACTGTATTTTGCTAAGTAGAATTTTTATGTATGTATGTATTTTTCGAAATTTATTATTTCGGAATTTTTATGAAGCATTGCGTTTAATTGTAACAATGTCGTCGGTTTCTGCAACAAATCAAAGCGCTTTAAAAAGAAAGAGCAACAATTTTAATAATGAATGGAATGTGAAATTTTTGTGCAAAAGTAGTGGAGGTGAATCGCAGTGCCTTCTTTGCAAATCACACGTTATTTGTAAAGCGTATAATATAAAACGGCACTATGAAAAATTTCATAGAGAATATGAGAAATATTGTGGTGAAGAAAGGAAGGAATTATTCCAACAATTAAATATTTCAGACAGCATTACTACGGAGGTTTGTCTTTAGTTAGAATAGATTGCGGATGTTTATGCAAAAAAATTAAAGTGATTTATTAAGTGTTATTCACATTTCACAACGATATGCAAAAATATATGCAAAACTTAAGACCAACATATACCTACTGCAATGCTTTTCTCCAGATTTTGAATGCTAAAATTGTGACGCTTATCGGTTAATATCAATTTACATATCGTCGTACCATACGAAAACTAGCATGCGATTTTTTTTTTGGCTGAAGAAAAGTAACAAATTCGACTTTTGGCTGACGAAAAGTAACAAGTTCGACATTTGGCTGACGAAAACTATCAATTTCGTTTAAACAACAAGAAATATATGCAAGTTTTATGCAATATGCAAAACATGCAGAAATAAATATGAAAATTTAGAATATTTAGTTAATAACTTTAATTTTTCTCTTTGGAACCATATCGCTATCCCTTTCCCTTAAAAACATGCAATTGCATAGAGATCCGCAGTCTAGTTATGAGAATTGGGAATTTTGTTAGAATTGTAATTGAATAATTCAAACAGATCACTGATGGCCCACATGGTGCAACTCGGGTTAGTTATGCGCTTGTGCAAAAGATGGTTGAAAGTTGTCATTCCTTTTCTGACGGCGAATTTATAAAATCTTGCATACTGGAAGCTGTAGGCACTTTGACGAAAGTTGATATCCACAAGTATCAACAAATATGTTTGTCACGCCGAACTATCGCTCGCAGGGTGCAAGATTTGGTTAGTGACTGCGAAAGACAATTAAAGGAAAAAATTTCAACCTTCATAACCGCCTCATTAGCTCTTGATGAGAGTACTGATGTCAGCGATATTTCCCAGCTAGCAGTTTTTATTAGAGGAGTAGATTCAGATTTTAAAATTAGTGAGGAGCTACTCGATTTGATACCTCTGAAAGGAACTACAACTGGCAAGGATATCTTCAATGCTGTTGTAGATTGCGCAAACAAAAGAGAGCTAGATTGGCGTAAAGTTTTTAGTGTGGCAACTGATGGCGCTAAGGCGATGACTGGATCAAAACAAGGTTTTGTTGGCCGGCTTAAGGCGCAACTGGTTTCCGATTTCAGCCACGACTTCATTGCAGTTCATTGCCTTATCCATCAGGAAGCTTTATGCGCGAAATCACTGACGTTTAAAAATGTTATGGATACAGTCGTGAAGTGCACAAACATTATCCGATCCAAAGGTCTTAACCACAGCCAGTTCAAGGAATTTCTTATCTCAGTACAAAGTGAGCATGTGGATATTCCATATTTTTCAGATATCTGTTGGTTGAGTCGCGGCCGAACATTAACGCGATTTTTAGAATTAAGGTTATTGATATCGGAATTTTTGGTATGTTTTTACAACTGAACTTTTAAGTATGTAAACTAGTTTGGAATTCCCCTTATTACAGATTTCGAAAAACAAGCCCTTCCCTGAATTGACCAATCCTGATTGGATAGCACACTTCGCATTCTTGACGGACATAACGGAACATTTAAATGTTCTAAACGTGGCACTTCAAGGCAAAAATAGCTTTGTTTACCATCTGAGTGACGCTATTAAAGTTTTTAAAATGAAGCTGAACTTATGGATCGATCAACTCGCCGTAAAAAACTATATGTGTTTTCCACGCTTGAAGGATTTCTCGCAACATCCCGCCGTGGATGCTAATAAATATTGCAATGATATCAAACAATTGTTAGATCAATTTAATGAAAGATTTCAAGTGCTCGATGTACTGCAGGACAAATTTGATTTGCTCACTGCTCCTTTCAGGCAAGATATTAATACCGCTCCACCGGAGCTGCAAATAGAACTCGTAGAGTTCTTCGAGTGTGATGATATCGTTTGGCTTTATAAAACTCTGGATGCGGAAAAATTTTTAGCATTACGAAAATTTCCTGCAAATATAATTTCAATGTTTGGCAGTACCTACACTTGAGAGCAATTTTTTTCAAAAATGAAATTGAGCAAAACAAACTCAAGAAGTAGGCTCAATGATGACAATTTCTCGTCCATAATGCGGATTGTAGCAGTAAATGACAATACGGCCAGATATTGACCATATTATAAAGTAAATTGATACACTCAGAGAAAAAGCAAGCTAAATTTCAGTATAGCGGGCTTAAATCAAGCCGAAAACGTTATGAAAGTCTGTTAAGCTCGAAAATGCTAAAATCAAGAATATATTCTTATTTTTAGGACGATGTTTTTTTGAGAAAAAAAAGCTTATATTAAGAATTTTCCGTTTTCAAATAAGCTTGTATAAACTTATTTTTAGCATTGCCTATGATTGATTTAAGAATGTACATTCTTATTTTAAGAATGTTCAAATTTTTTTTAAGAATACTTATTCCGGCTTTTCCACTTTTTCGAAATTCAAAATTCGAAATCATTTAACCCACCTAACAAAATAAAAAAATAAAAGTGGTTATTTAGTTATTTTTTTATTTTGTTTTATTTTCAGACAAGTACATATGTATATATATAGTAATATATATAATATATAAGTATATAATATACAATTCAATTTTTACAAATGATACTTTGGCTTAAGAGGCCCAAACAGTTTCATATAAATTGTATAATTTTTTTAAACTAAATTTTTAAAAGTATATAATCCAACGTATTAATATATTGTTTTAAACAAAAAAAATGTATTAACGTAACTTGTGATAATTATTTCATTTGTTTCTCTACGTATATTTGTGCAAATTGGTTTGAAAATGCGTCACAATATCCTCTTCGATATCATTAAGTTCAGCTTCGGCCTCTCCAGTTCTCCGTTGGCGGTTGCAGCGGCCGCAGCTTCCTTCTCAGCAACTTCCAGTTTCTCCTGTTTCTTTAGTTTGCGTTTCTGCAAATAATAAAAAAAAAACACATTTTCAGTATATGTATACAATATTTGCTTAAGCTGACGGGATAAAAATTCAAACATTCTCCACTTACCGTTTTGTAAAGAGTCCCTGCAATTGTTTAGCCAATGCAACCCAAAGCCAATACAGGTAGCAGCACATACTTCATGCGGGCACACATTATAAAACCAGTCGATTCTCAGAGGCTATAATTTGAGAATGCCGCTTCCTTGTTGCGTCTGAACAACATACCATAAAACCCTTTGTCCAACACCCCATAGTCCAGACATCGCATGTAAGATGAGTGGATTCTTTGGACTCGGCCGCCAGAAAAGCTCGATGGTGATTAATGTGAAATGCACAATAGCACCGAGTATGATGATTGGAAGACGTCCAAAATATTTCATTACAGAACTAAACAAAATGGAGCAAATGGCATTCACCACACCAAAACAGATCATCACGAAACCAATTTGATTGATGCCCAATGCGCGTGACACGTAGGACTGTTAAATTGGCTCCAAAAATTCCTTTTCCATGCCAATGAAACCCGTAATGGGAATGATCAATTCTTGATTGCATTTCTCCCTTTGACGGATAGTGGCCGAGTATTGTATGTTTGTATGTATGTATGCAAATTTTTCCTTTTTTGTTAAAAAAAAATTTTGTTTGAACAAAAAGCAACGACTTTTGAAAATTATGTACATATGTACATATAAACATACATACATATGTACATACATATGTATCTTTCATACTTAAATCGAGAATTTTATTCTTAGAACAAGATATTTTCAGATTTTTATATTGCTTCAAGAATGCTATTCCTGTTTCAAGATTGGAGGAACTTAAATTTTATATATTTCTCCTTAATTTCCGTAATTCTTAAATCAAGTACGACACAGATTGATTTTAGCCCGCAACTTTTCTCTGAGTGTAATAATGATAAATTTAAAACAATTGAAATTCTATTTTATTTTTTATTTATTTTATTTTATTTTATTTTTTTCATTCTATTTTAGTTTATTTTATTTTATATTATTTTATTATTTTATTTTATTTCATTTTATTTTATATTATTTTATTTTATGTTATTTTATTTTATTTTATATTATTTTATTTAATTTTATTTTGTTTGTCTTAAATGAAATATTAACATCTTAGTAATAATAAAAAAATCGTTTGTAAAAAGTCAAAGTGTTTATTTTTAACAAAGATTAAATAATAATGTTTCTAGATTTCCTCTTCTTTTACCCACTGTGCAGCTACGTATGTACCTTTTATATATATATACATATGCTCTCTTGTTCTCAATACCGAGTATGTATTAGCGCGCTTAATAGTGGTTGCCACTATCCTAAAAAAAATGTTGATAATAATTCCCAACAAAATAATCAAAAATTACAAATAGACTAATAAATTATCGCCTTCATAATTCGAATGATAAGTGAAACTTAAAAGAAGTACTCCTGCTTTGGTTTACAAGAAAAAATTATCTGAAACGTAAATTACATCTATGAATGAATTTTGTTTGTAGTTCGTTTGATTTTTCTTTGGTCAAAGCTTTGGTAGAAATAGTTTTTAGTGCTTAGCACGAAATTTTTATTTTAATTCAATTTTTAATTGTTGGGGTGAGTGGAAAAAAATTCAACAACTATTTACAGCGAAGGTTGAGTGTATAGCTATTTCACGAAAAACCATTTTCGATCATCAGCACTCTTTTCGGAAGTGGATGCACCGGGGATTGAACCCGAGTCCATTCCATCTTCAGCCGCAATGACCCAACGCATAAACACACTCGGCCATTGAGACTCTGTGCAAGCTGTTGGATTTTCCCCACTTTTGCCTTTTTCATTTTCAACATTAACGTTAGTGTGTATATGCTTTTGCATATATTCTCCACAAACGTGCTGAATTTTTTGTTGTAGGCAGTTCGCAATGAACATTGTTGTTGGTATTTATTTTATGTATATACCAAACAACGTTAACAATTTTACTTGAAAGAGTTTTTAGTGCTTAGCACGAAATTTTTATTTTAATTCAATTTTTAATTGTTGGGGTAAGTGGAAAAAAATTCAACAACTATTTACAGCGAAGGTTGAGTGTATAGCTATTTCACGAAAAACCATGTTCGATCATCAGCACTCTTTTCGGAAGTGGATGCACCGGGGATTGAACCCGAGTCCATTCCATCTTCAGCCGCAATGACCCAACGCATAAAATAAATACCAACAACAATGTTCATTGCGAACTGCCTACAACAAAAAATTCAGCACGTTTGTGGAGAATATATGCAAAAGCATATACACACTAACGTTAATGTTGAAAATGAAAAAGGCAAAAGTGGGGAAAATCCAACAGCTTGCACAGAGTCTCAATGGCCGAGTGTGTTTATGCGTTGGGTCATTGCGGCTGAAGATGGAATGGACTCGGGTTCAATCCCCGGTGCATCCACTTCCGAAAAGAGTGCTGATGATCGAAAATGGTTTTTCGTGAAATAGCTATACACTCAACCTTCGCTGTAAATAGTTGTTGAATTTTTTTCCACTTACCCCAACAATTAAAAATTTGGTAGAAATTAAAAAAAAAAAATATTTTTAACATTAACAAATTAAATATACCTTAGAATAATTTTATCATATTGAAAAAGAAAAATACTAAAATCATTTGATAGTTACCAAATTACCAACCGCAAAAATATACCTATTTTGGAATTAATTACCAAGTGTGGCAACCATATGCTCAGTTTGAGTTCGTTCTTCTCCCCACCTGCTGGTACATTTACCTATTTCACCATCCCCATGCAATGAGCTGACGCGACCCGTCTGCGTAAAATACCCATATGGGCTCATTCGCCCATGGCTGCACCAAAACAAGGGCCTGTGATGAATTTTAGCTAAGTTGAAGCATTTTAACTATTTTCTTCCTTCTTTACTATGGACTTGCAACATTTTTTGCCACGTTATTGTTGCCGTGTTTGTAATCAGGTTACAGTAAAGGCACAAACGAAATTTCGCTAAAATCGGAGCATTTTATTTTTTCCACCCACTAGTGTAGGGGGCGTGGCAGTTGCCCAATTAACACCATATTTCATTTTTCTTCCTTCTACATTGAACCAAGAGTCTGTAATGAATTTCAGGAAAATTGAAGTATTCTAACTATTTTTGCCATGAACGAAAAAAAAGTACATTAAATATTCTCGCTCGCGAAAGTGAGTGAATGAGAGTGAGAATTCCCAAACCCTGCTCTTAACAATGCTCCTCTCTTTTACACTCACCTCTAAATATTCACCTCGAATTACACTTAGCTCCTTATCGTTATTGGCCGTACGCGGGTATGTGACAACAACGATTTTCGCACCTAGCGCTTCTAATTCAGCAAGCCATATTTCCAAAACTTGAGCATCATGGACGCCATTGTTAAAATCAAAAGAATCGTAGGTGTTGTGAGTTCCCATTGTATCTTTAGTACCACGAGTATGCAGTTGTTGCATAGCGGTAGATATTTCTTCTAAATCATTTATCCGCAAAATATCTGAACCTTTTCCAGTACAATCAATTGAATCCATAGATATTTCACTTTGAGTTGGAAAATCACCAATTCCTTCGTATGTCGTATTTCCGCTGAAACTAACAGCACCAACAAGATGTTCGTCACCATGGATATAACAATGAGGATATTTTACTTTTTGAACTTTCTTTTCTTCAAATTTTTCTTTTTGTGGGGCTACAGTGTTTAAATTTTTATTCCCAATAATTTTACACCCATTCACAGTAATATTATCACCACAACAAGCAACGTTTATATGGTGGCGATCCTGATTTCGGCGTTTATTTGCGTTTATTTTTGTTGTTTCTAAATCTTCAAGAACTATATATTCTGGTGAACAACCATCCCTAATTAGCGGATAATCTGAGCTTACAACACTTTTCCATTGATCACGTGATATATTCCAGGCTTCACCGAGTGATCGCCATAGTTCCGTTTCCTTGCTAGTAACGCAATTTATGAGAAGATTTATAGCTTCTCGTGTAAGCAATGGATTTAACGCACGTGCTGATAACTGGGGCTGGTAATAAGGGTCACTAGATGCTTCTACTATTAACGCCAAAGGAGTGAATAAGAAATGTACAAGCTCAGGTGCATTCGGGTCATGAATGTGGGCTTTGAGTTTGGCCAGTAAATTGAAGGAAAGCTTAAATTTTGCGAAAATATCTAAAAATTCTTTTTCTTGTGGCGGCCTCGTGCGAAGTGTTAACAAGCCGTCGCCAAAATCTCTCTTCTTTGCTTTTCGATTGTGCCGCCGACGCTCGAGCTCTCGAGTTGCTGCAGCCGAATGTTGGAGGCGTGCTATAAATTTTTCAATATCATCGAAACAATGGTTTAGAACAGCTATATCGCGTTCATATTTGTCGCTGGACGTTGAACTTGTTTCGTCATTTAAGCGGTCATTCTCTGAATCTGTTTCACTGTTATCACCATAAACTGTACTACTGTTTTGGGGCACAGATGCATGGACATGAAAGTCATCCAAATTTATATTACTACAAAGTGAGGTGGACTGTTGTAATTGATTTTCTACGTGGTGATGTTCTTTTTTGGGAGGCGTTACTTCCCGGTGATGTGTTACAATTTTTCCATTTCTAATATTTTTTAAATCGTCAACCAATTGGGCTGCTGACACGGTTTGTGACTTTAAAGTAGAGTACATATAAAAAAAAATATACATTCATATTATAACAATTCAACATTAAGAAACTGTAATAAATGGCATCTGTACATGTTTTTATAAGCGTTCGCCAAGTCAACCACCGTTATGCATGAAAACTCAAGAGTCGTATATCACATATCTATACTAAGTACCTGTCCGGATGACCGAGCTTATTTCGAGCTGCCATGTTTTTCGCAGGTTTTCGCAAACGAAATAACGAGTTCAAAAAAAGTGAGAGAAAAAATTAAACTTCCATAAGTTTACCCCTTTGTATACTAAATTTCATGAAAGTCATTGAAGCCGTTTGCGAGATCCAGAACTAAAGTAAATCCGTCTCACTTCGCCGCGATACCTCTACCTCTTCATGTCCTTCTCCCTTACTTCATGGTGTTAGGCTTCCACTCCTTTTCCCTATACTTTTACTTTTCCTTTCTCTATCGCTCTTTATTTCTCCGTGAGAACGCTCACCGTTGTAAAAGTCATCACTTATATATGAAGCTTATGTTGAGAGGGTTTCGGGACAATTTTTTTTTTTTTGTATACCGCGAAATACCGCGGAAAACGTTTTTATTTGACACCCGATTTGTAAAATTGATGTGTAATTATTTTAGTCTGGTAGAGCTTTATATATCGCTCTAATGTGGTCACCTAACCAAGTTTTTCGTCTATAAAATATCCTTTTCGTCTCACCTGAAAAAAATCGCTAAAAATAAAGTACTAATGGGATCTTGGTAACATTACGCTTTAAGTGTTTCCAATTTAATAGGCTAATTTTTAAAAATAAATCTTTTGCTGATTTCCCCAACTTCTTATAAAAACCTATTTTCAAAATCAAAATTAAAAAAAAATTGCAAAAAATCCACAAAATTTTGACTTTGACCACTCAGTGAATTTTTGATCGCTCAGTGAGTTTTTACTCAACCACTACAAGTTGTATGTCATTAAAAGCGTATTTTAATTACCTTTTGAACGAGGTAATGTTAGCTGTTATCGCACATGTAACTTTAGCGAAAAATATTTTTGAATGAAGTGCAAAAAATAAAAAAACCGCGTGTAGCGCAGTACATGTGATAGAAGTTAACTTCTTACATCTTGTTCAATATTTCAAATAATTGTTTTTATACCTTTCATGAGAATGAAATTGTATTATAACTTAGTGCCAAAAAATTTTTGTCGAAAGTACCAGAAGGAAGCGTGGGGGACCCACCAAAATATATACCGATATGATCAGAATCACGAGCTGAGTCGATTAAGCCATGTCCGTCTGTCCGTCCGTCCGTCTGTGTGAACGCAAACTAGTCCCTCAGTTTTTGAGATATCTGAATGAAATTCGGAATACAGGTATGTTGTTATATGCAGCTGATCATTTGTCGGAACCGGCCTAATCGGACCACTATAACATATAGAAAACAACCGATTATTCAGATATACATAAAATTTTTGGATGTAATTTGTGCATAACTTCCCCATTTAAACAGCTAAATACATGAAACTTTGAAGTAGACGTGCCCATTTTGGCCCAAACAAGGTTACCGAAAATTGTCAAGATCGGGGCACTATAACATATAGTTCCACAACATCCGATTATTCAGATATACACATTTTGGTTATAACTCCTCCATTTTAACAGCTAACGGCCTGAAATTTTGAAGTATTTGTACCCATATGAACCCAAACAGGGTTACCGAAAATTGTCAAGATCGGACCACTATAACATATAGCTCCCCTACAACTGATTGTTCAGATATAGACATTTTGGTGTATAACTCCTCCATTTTAACAGCTAACGGCGCAAAATTTTGAAGTGTTTGTACCCATATGGGCCCAAACAGGGTTACCGAAAATTGTCAAGATCGGACCACTATAACCTATAGCTCCCCTACAACCGATTGTTCAGATATGGACATTTTGGTGTATAACTCCTCCATTTTAACAGCTAAGGGCGTGAAATTTTTAAGTATTTGTACCCATATGGGCCCAAACGGGGTTACCGAAAATTGTCAAGATCGGACCATTATAACACACTCAAAAAAAAAATTACTCAGATTATGGAAAAATGGGAATGATTCGGCGCTAAAGACATATGTATTTCCATATTTTGATGTACAATTTTCTTTAAAACGTGGTTTTTATTCCTTGATTTGAAGAAAATCGTACATCAAAATATGGAAATATGTCTTTAGCGCCGAATCATTCCCACTTTTCCATAATCTCAGTAAGTTGTTTTTTCAGTGCATATAGCTCCCATACAACCGATTGTTCAGATATTGACATTTTGGTGTATAACTCCTCCATTTAAATAGCCAAGACACCATTTTTTTCTAATAAATCTTTCCATAAATAACCCACAAATTAAAATTATAAATTAAACTTAATCCGGCTATTTACATACATAGGTAACTTTTCATTTCCCCACTCATGAAAGGTATGAAGTCTTCAATTTATATTTTGCATGTACATACATACTAGAGCATTGCAAAGAGACATTCCCACAAGTGTCGATTCGCTTTCAGCAAAGAAGTTATAAAACCAGAGAAGGTCCACCGGCGGACTGACATGGGAATTACTAAAAACGCACAATTTAAGGGCCTTTTCACATTACTCGGTATGACTTCGGATCAACATTTTTTCGTCGGTAATTTCAGCTTACCGAAACGATTTCACGAAGATGTCATAGCTTGATACATTTATAGCCGCAACGAGTTTTTTTACTGACTTTCTCCTTGTTCTTTTTTTATTACGTGGGAAAAATTTATACAGTAATTTTCCAAATTTTACTGACCGGTCTTGCGTTGCGGTATACCGAAATTAATCCGCTCCGATTTCATGCAACAGTAAGGTAAAGGTGCCAATTGAAATATGTACATGTGGTCGGTATAGGGTTATATACTTATGTATATAACACTTTGTAATCAAGATATTTCATTTACAGAAAATGTATTTGGTTTTTAATGTTTTTGATATTTCAAAAATTTTCATTAGATTTTGAACATTTTAATTGTAAACATTCTTTTTCAATTTTTATAATAAATATACATACATATATATTTAAAAATATATGTACAAATGAAATATTTTAATTAACCACTAAATATTGGCGATCCTGTATAAAGACCTGTACTTTATTTGTCACGAAACGCAAGTTTTATAAAAACAGCAAATGCGATTTCATCATCATAAGCTTATTCTACAATTAAACAAAGAATGGATTAATTCGATGGCTATTTTACACAACAACATCTATCAAAAAATCTCTACAATCTTTCTATCTATCAAATAAGGAGATTGGATTACCATAAAAATGTCGATCCGATTCCGCTCCGAGTAATGTGAAAGCGCTCTTACGCGGAGGAATTCACCACTGACAAACAGTACTAATTTGTGTAGCAAAGTATTAACATAAATGAGCACCGAGATGTAGAAACGAATGTTTTTTTTATATGTTTGTTGAAGACGCAAGTGTGCGCCGAAACGCGTAGGAGGAAAAAGGAAACTTTGTGTTTTGCTTTCTAACTCACCGGCCAAAAAGCTCTTAAAAGCATATTAACGTTCTTAAAGTTTTGCACATCTGCTGATATAAAAAAGCGATTTTCATTATTTTCACAATATCTATAACATTCGCTATTTTCAAACAAAAAAAATTTCAAAGAATGTCATGAAAAAATTTAAGAACCCGAAAATATAAATTTCAGAAATATCACCATGTAACGGTGGGCTCGATCCCCGGACACTTGATCATTTGATTCAGTTGAAATATTCATTTGCGAAAAATTCTTGGTATGTAGTTTGGTAAATAATATGCCCGATTGGTGTATAATTTAATAAGGAAACACGTAAAGAATTAAATAAATAAAAATTAAATATGCATGTACCAACTTATATATGTATGTAGGTATATTGCACGCAATGAATATATTAGTATATTTTTCAATCAATACCTAGTATGTATATTGGTCTGTTTTTTGAAACAAATATTCATAGTTACATAGATACATATGTATTTACCTACATATGCACGATTTTATGTACATTTGCCCATCTGTAGGTTCACATGTATACATACATATGTATGAGGCATTCCATATGAAAAGATAGGTCGACCTCTCCAATTTCCTTCAAATTCGGAATACATGTAGTTCTTGACGTCTAGAATTGCGTGTCAAAAAATTTTTTTTTTTATTTTCAATATTTTCGATTTTATTGACATTTGAAAAATTTTGACAGGTTTTTTTTTTAGTTAAAATACTAATTTTAGAAAAAAATCTTATACTACAAAAAAATTTTAAAATTATTGAAATTTATGAAAAAAATTAAATGTATTCAAAATTTTTAAAAATACTATCATTAAAAAAAAATAATTTTTTTTTTCAGTGTAAAGTCATGAAGGATAGCACCGATTTTCTTTAAAAAAATCTCAAATGAACTTCAAGGTGTCCTGTAAGTTTGTGATAGAACAACTGTTGGACTCTAAACATAAATATTATGAAAGGATTTTAAATTAGATTATAAATATATTATATTACTTTAAAAATTTTACAATCGCTCAAAAACGATTGGTCTTGTGCAATCTAAAAGAAGATTATGTCGAATTTAAGAATATGTATCCTGATTTAAATTTAAATTACACTTTTTTGGTGCAGAACGCCATTCAGGATTAACACTCGAATATCAATCAGATTATGGTTCACCCCTTTGTTGTTTATCGCGCAGAAAAAGATGAAAATGGGAGCTTAAAATTTGATAGCTTTGTACTCATCTCAGAGTGTAATATACATGATACCACTGCTTTTTATTTATTTCAGAAGAAAATGCTTTATTGGCTTTTATCAAAATATATAAAAAAATTTATTACTTCTCAGATGGTGCAGTTTCGCAATATAAAAATAAATACAATTTTATCAATTTCATGTATCACTTTCAAGACTTTAATATAAAAGCGGAATGGCACTTTTTTGCTACATTGCATTGTAAAAACTCTTGTGATGGAATTAGTGGCACCAGTAACAGTAAGCAGCTGAACAGTGTCATAGCCCAATAAAGGTGGCCATAGCAATAGAGTCGCTCTTCTTCTTTTGGTTCTATAGGATGCGAAATTATCATATTTTGTTTTAATGCTAATTGCGTGTTCTCTTTTGATTGCTACGAACATATTACACAGGCCGACAAAATGATACCGATTTTCTTGACCATAAACCAGACCATACTTTTCTAAAGGTTTTCGATGCGCTGAATTCAAATCTGGACGCAGAATTGCTCTATCACGTCAGGATTTTGAGATATCCTAACCTAAATGTGCAAAAAACATCGTTTTTGCCTATTTTTGAGGTTATATATAAACGACAGATTTAAAAAAAAAACAAAAAAGCATACATAGCATCTTAAAGAAGAAGTCTTTCTCTTACGAATGGCGTTGAGTTTGCTCAAATATATTTTTTTTCGCTAAGATAGAGCAATTGAAATTTGCAGACTTATCGTAAGAGGTATGTGTTCTACTGCATCATACCTACGTTAATTCATATAAACTTTAAATTGCTCTATCTTAGCGAAAAAAAAAGATATTTGAGCAAACTCAACGCCATTCGTAAGAGAAAGACTTCTTCTTTAAGATGCTATGTGTGCTTTTTTTTTTTTTTTTTTAAATCTGTCGTTTATATATAACCTTAAAAATAGGCAAAAACGGCATTTTTTGTACATTTATGTTAGGATATCTCAAAATCCTGACGTGATAGAGCAATTCTGTGTCCAGATTTGAATTCAGCGCATCGAAAACCTTTAGGAAAGTATGGTCTGGTTTATGGTCAAATTTCTTGCCGGCCTGTGTTATTATTGGGTCATGACAGTGAACAACTGAAGCAAACAATCGATTAGCTGGTTAGCGTTACGGCTGAAAACCAAAATTTATTTGGTTGTTACCGATAGCGTTACGGTTATCGAATCACTAATCAAATACATTGTTTCCCATAAGGTTGGTTGATCAGCTGTTTTATAACGATACTGTTACTGCATAACTAATTTAAGCTTTATGCCTTTTTCAAAAAACGAAATTAAATGTAAAGTTGTATCGACTTCTGATGAGAGTGATTGTAAAATTTTTAAAGTATTATATTACATACTCTAAAAATTTTACAATCGCCCTCAATACAACTTTACATTTACATTTCGTTTTTTGAAAAAGGTATAAAGCTTAAATTAGTTATGCAGTAACAGTATCGTTATAAAACAGATGATTTATAATCTAATTTAAAAGACAAAACTATCCTTTCATAATATTTATGCCATTTCGGAGTGTTATAGAGTCCAACAGTTGTTCTATCACAAACTTACAGTGTGTAAAAATCATAGATTTAATCAACATAAAATTTTCAAACTTTTTTTTCTCGAAAACAAAAAAAACCCTCTTTCAAATTTGGAGGGGAGTTTAAGGACACCTTGAAGTTTATTTGAGATTTTTTTTAAAGAAAATCGGTGCTATCCTTCATGACTTTACATTGAAAAATAAATAATTTTTTGTTTAAATCATAGTATTTTTAAAAATTTTGAAAAAATTTAATTTTTTTCATAAATCTCAATAATTTTAAAAAATTTTTGTAGTATAAGATTTTTCTCTAAAATTAATAGTTTAAAAGATATTTTAACTAAAAAAAAAGCAGTCAAAATTTTTCTAATGTCAATAAAATCCAAAATATTGAAAATTTCAAAAAAATTTTTTGACACACAATTCTAGACGTCAAGTACTACATGTATTCCGAATTTGAAGGAAATCGGAGAGGTCGACCTATCTTTTCATATGGAATGCCTCATATGTATGTATGTACATTAAGCCGTATCACGTTATATGGACAAAAAAAAGTTTAATGTGTGTCAGTTTTATTTGAACATTTATGTCGAAAAAATATTTTTGGTGTGAAATTTTTTTTTTAGGCCCGCGTTAAAAACAGCTAAATTGCGTTTTTTTGTAATAACTTCCTTATTTGATGTCGGATCTCTATTATCTCAATATCGCTGAAAAGGTCCTGCCCAGCACTATATTTGGCCCATATAAAGTTTCGACTTCAAAGGTTGTTCTGAGTTTTACCTTTAAAATTTTTGGAGTTACTATCCCTAGATTTTTTTATTTTTATCGCTAATACAAAGCTCTCAAAAAACCATGAGGACACCGCTAAAAAAGTTGTAGCCTTTATTCACAAACAAAAAAGTTATACCGTTTTAAAATCAGGGAACCTCTGTTTTTTGAAAAATTATCCCAAGTTCTTATTTACATGAGGCAGTAACCCATATAGTAGGAGTTTTTGATTAAAAAGTATTCTAAGTCCCCGCTTGACTTGAGTATGCTGTACCGCGATCGAACAGCTACCAATATTGGACACATGATATGCAAAAAATTATTGATGATTAGACTATTCGTGCTGATCATCGTTATTTATATTGAATGATAATGGCTGTAGTGAAGATTTGGCAAGTATTCAAGTGGGTCCTCTAAGCACAGCGCGCTGGCTTGCAACGGCTTCACGATTTCAGCATCCGTGCGTATTGTAAAATCATCCAAGTTATTTAGAAAAACTGTTAGAGTTCGTTGTAAAATTATACGCGCCTAAAGAGACAACAGAAGTCTAAATGTATTATCAATACTTACGCTGGATGCGTCGTCTGCCCCTAGAAATGCAGTTAATCATTCAGCTTATAATTGAGAACAACGCATTTTACTTTTATCCCGAAAACATCTTCTTATCTATGATAACCGAGACCGAAAATGACGATGCCCTCCAAATTTTGAGATATTTATGAAAGAAGTTTCAGAGCTCTGAAAGTGAATTCTTCGTCGCTTATATTACTTTGCTTACACTCAAAAAAAATACTCAGATTATGGAAAATGGGAATGATTTCATCGTTTTGAATACAAATTTCTTTCAAACAGTGGTTTTTATTCCTTGATTTAAAGAAAATTGTGCATCAAAACAATGAAAATATGTCTTTAGCGCCGAAACATTCCCATTTTTCCATAATCTGAGTAAGTTGTTTTTTCAGTGCAGTTTTCGAACGTTTGAAACAAATTGGAATTTAAATAAAATGAATATCTCAAAAATGGGAGCTAATCCGGATTTTCTAAAAACGCCATCGTAATCTGGAGCCAAAAATTAAGCTGACGTGTTTCGCCGTTTCTCTGTTGTATTTTTTGCTTCCTTACTGTGTAATTTTTTATTAAAAAAAAAAACAAGTTTTTCATTTTACAAAGTTATAACTTTTTTGTTTGTGAATAAAAGCTGGATTTTTTTTGGAGGATTCCTCATGGTTTTTTGAGAGCTTTGTATTAGTGGTTAAAAAGGAAAAATCTAGGGATAGTAACTTCAAAATTTTTAAAGATAAAAATCAGAACAACATTTAAAGTCGAAACTTTATAGAAGCCAAATATAGTGCTGACCGAGACCTTTCCACCGACATAAAGATCTTAGAAATCCGACATCAAATAAGAAAGTTATTACAAAAAACGGGATTTAGCTGTTTTTAACGCGGGCCTAAAAAAATTTTGAATACTTGCCAAATCTTCACTACAGCCATTATCATTCAATATAAATAACGTTGATCAGCACGAATAGTCTAATCATTAATAATTTTTTGCATATCATGTGTCCAATATTGGTAACTGTTCGATCGCGGTACAGCATACTCAAGTCAAGCGAGGACTTAGAATACTTTTTAATCAAAAACTCATACTATAAGGGTTACTGCCTCATATAAATAAGAACTAGGGATAATTTTTCAAAAAACAGAGGTTCCCTGATTTTAAAACGGTATAACTTTTTTGTTTGTGAATAAAGGCTACAACTTTTTTAGCGGTGTCCTCATGGTTTTTTGAGAGCTTTGTATTAGCGATAAAAATATAAAAATCTAGGGATAGTAACTCCAAAAATTTTAAAGGTAAAACTCAGAACAACCTTTGAGGTTGAAACTTTATATGGGCTAAATATAGTGCTGGGCGAGACCTTTTCAGCAACATTGAGATGATAGAGATCCAACATCAAAAAAGGAAGTTATTAAAAAAACGCGATTTAGCTGTTTTTAACGCGGGCCTAAAAAAAAAATTTTTACACCAAAAATATTTTTTCGACATAAATGTTCAAAAAAAACTGACACACATTAAACTTTTTTTTGTCCATATAACGTGATACGGCTTAATGAGCATGTCAAATGCGGTACTTAAACTGTATTTCAGCGCCTCTTGCTATTATGCACTCATTCTCTCTACATTGAGAGAAAAATAAACCAATAGTTTGTGAATAGTGCTAATTTCACACTAAAAATGGAATGAATGTGAATTTTGTTTAATATTACCATTACCATGGTTGATATATTAGACAGTGTTTTTGGTTATATTAGCCATGATATTTGTTGGTATGACAAAATGTTAGTTGAAATCTTCAACCAATTTTTTGTTACTATTAAACAATTTGTTGGTTATATTAAACATGGTATTGTTTGATATTTTCGACCATGTTTTTGGTCATATTAACCATGATATTTGTTGATATAACAAAATGTTAGTTGAAATCTTCAACCAATTTTTTGTTACTATTAAACAATTTGTTGGTTATATTAAACATGGTATTGTTTGATTTTTTCGACCACGTTTTTGGTCATATTAACCATGATATTTGTTGATATAACAAAATGTTAGTTGAAATCTTCAACCAATTTTTTGTTATTATTAAACAATTTATTGTTTATATTAAACATGGTATTGTTTGATTTTTTTGACCATGTTTTTGGTCATATTAACCATGATATTTATTGATATAACAAAATGTTAGTTGAAATTAGTGATGAGCGATATATCGCAAACGGTGATTTTTTCACTGTGAATAAAAAATCGCAAATCGCAATTGCGATCACTTTTTCAAAATAGCAGTTCACTACTTATTGGGAACTGCTATCGATGTACCAAGTAAGCAGTTCACCTATGTGAATCGCAATCGCAAAAGCATTATAAATTTCTTTTGTTTATACTTTTGAGCAGACCACATATTGACGTATATAGAAATATAAAAAAAAATAATTATCTTTGAAAAATGTTTACAAACAGCGAAATTACTGCGGAATACGTTGTTATTGCTATCATTTTGTTAACATAAAATGAGGACAGGTTATATCGCTCAGAAAACACAAAATTAATCTCTCCGGATGATTTTATAGCAGTCCATGCAATCGCAATAGCAGTTTAAAATCGCAGTGATTTAAGAATAGCAATCACCGAAATCACAGACATCGAAAAATGGCAGTTTCTCTCATCTCTAGTTGAAATCTTCAACCAATTTTTTGTTACATAAAATAAAAATATGTATGTACATATGTATGTGCATATATTGGATGTATATATGCACATACATACCATATTTATAACCAGCCTCCCTGCAAAAAATGCGATCACTCCGGGATACATCCGGGACAACTCGCAAGGCAGCATGCGATTACTACCCATTTGTATCTCTTTATATGGGTTGAAGTGTTCTCTTTTGTTTGAGCATGTCCTATGAAGAGACTAATTGTACCCAGTTTGTACCCGAACGGGTAGCAAAAGCGCACAATTGTACCCGTTTTGTACCCGAACGGGTAGCAAATGCGACACATCCATGTGCGACTAATTGTACCCGTTTTATACCCTTTCGGGTACAATTCGTCTACAATTAGTATACATATGTACCCGTTCGGGTACAATTGGGAACAATTGTAGACTAATTGTACCCGAAAGAGAGCGCTCCCGGACAAATCTTTTTAGAGACTCGTCGCACACTTTTTTACAGGGCTTGGGCAAAATCTTAGCACCTGCTAAATGAGAGTAAGCGCCCGTGTACGTATACACACCGATTGTCACTACTACAGACAAATAAAGAGCGTAAAACGAGCGCTTACGATGGGACTTGGCGATCGTCGCTTAGGAAAAATAATCAGTTTGCCTTCGACTGGCGTGAAAGCAAGTGGTCGCTAGGTGATCGTCGCTTGAAATTCTTTTATTCTATTTGCAGATGCCAAACAACAAGCATATGTATGTGTATACGTACGTTGTTTCATAATTTCGCGAAGCGTGCGCGCATGACCCTACTCGCTCAACATCTGCATGCAGACTGATTATTTTTAGTAATTTTTCACTTTATCCTACAGTAGGCGCACCAACACACACTCATTTTTTAGTAATGGCTTGAGTGTAGTGGTGCCCAAGGCTGTTTATAACCCTTGTATTTATTCAGTTGGAGTATGAGTTGCTAATTCATGCTATATAGCTCGAACCATGCATAAGACGGCTAAGAATTACAGAAGCTTTTCACAGCCGCACGCGAATGCACCAATGAAAGCTATACAGCATAACTTGCGTAAACTGAAATCTTCAACCAATGTTTTGTTACTATTAAACAATTTGTTGGTTATATTAAACATGGTATTGTTTGATTTTTTCGACCATGTTTTTGGTGTTATTAACCATGATATTTGTTGATATAACAAAATGTTAGTTGAAATCTTCAACCAATTTTTTTTTATTATTAAACAATTTGTTGTTTATATTAAACATGGTATTGTTTGATTTTTTTGACCATGTTTTTGGTCATATTAACCATGATATTTGTTGATATAACAAAATGTTAGTTGAAATCTTCAACCAATTTTTTGTTACTATTAAACAATTTGTTGCTAATATTAACCAACACCTTGTTCATTTTGTTTAAATAAAATAAAAATATGTATGTACAGTTTGAAGGGTTTGAATCGCAATTTGCTTTTGTTCATAAACGTAAATTTTTCAAGCGTCGCTCATCACAACATCAAAAAACTCTCTCGCTCTCTGCAATTCGGGTCCAGCCATTCAACTTCCTCAAGCACAAACGGTGTTGAAGGCGATGGTAACAACAGAGCCGAAGGCATAAAGCTTCGTAAGTGTTTTTATGTTTTTTTAGATATAAATTAACCAATATTTTCGTTAATATAACAAATATACACGTTGGGGAAACCAACTTTTTGTGTGATATTGATTGTAACCAAAATATTGGTTAATGGTACAATGAAAATGTAAATATTACATTTTTTCCTTTTGACATGAATAAATCAACCAATTAAACATTAACCAAGAAGTTGGTTGAAAAAACCATTGTACTTTTTTCTCTGTGTACTCCAAACGTTGCAACCAGACCTTTTAAATTCCGATTAGGATTAGTAAAAATTGTTTTGTTTTTTAATTGGTAACCATTATTTTAATTCTTTTGCAGAAAAAAAAGTAATTTTAATGATTACCATTAAAAAAAATCAAAAAAAAATTAAAAAAAAATCAAAAATAATCATAAAAATCAAAAATAATCAAAAATAATCAAAATAATTTTTTTTGATTGTTTTTGATTATTTTTGATTTTTTATGATTATTTTTGATTTTTTTTGATTTTTTATGATTTTTTTTTGATTTTTTTTTCATTTTGTTTGATTTTTTTCAATATTGTTGTAAAGAAATTTGGATATGCATGCACATAAGTATTCAGGTAGGCATGCATGTTTGGTCAGAGAGGCATAAACTTTGTTTGTACAAATGCATGTGAACGCATATTAAAGTACGTAACCCTGCAGTAAATATGGGGACAGGTGTATCCAAGTCATTGTGTATTCTACAGCGACAACTGCACTAATTAAAATGTCGACAAATTTAGAAGTACAAAATTTGTATAGACCTCAGGGCCGTAGCCAGACTTACATTTAAGGTAGGGCAGCGTTGGTTTAAGGTAGGGCGGAAGTCAGTCTTGGCACTACCACCATTGAGTGCAGTTTTATCCGTGCTTAGTGGTGAATTCGAACGCTAGGTCAGTTTTGGCAATTGACATGCATGTGAATAGAAATATAATTAATGGGAGATAGCGACCAACCGCCATACGCAAATAAGCGAGAGATACAATTGAAGCCGAAAATATTATAATAAATTTAATGCAACAAAAAATTAAATTTTTTAATTTTTTAAATTTTTAATTTTAATTTAATTTCCTTCGATTACTCCATACCTAAGAGAGCTTCGATCTTTAAATTTGGTATGTGGGCCGACTGTAGGTATGCACGCAAGTCAAGGTGAGAAAAAAACTCTCGAAAATAATTAAACGATAACCATAGAAAATTTAGACACCTCATTTTTCAAACGAGTAAAATGTTTTAGATTAGCACACAGCCTTAGAAATCAATTCCGCGATCTTGGTGTTGTAGGCTCACAGTCAGATTAGTTTTTGTCAGAAAACTGCCGGAATGAACCATTCCTTTAACCAAACTACAAAAATTCCATGGTCTTATTTAATTATATATGTGATGCAGGGTGGATTCTCCATATCGCTAGCTTAGAGTGCAAATTGTGTAAGTCCTTTTTTCAAACTTTGTAGGAGAGACAAAAAACTAAAAAAGAAAAAAATTCAAAATGAAAAAAAATTTTTTGTTCATGTAATTATTTTGGACTTACACAATTTTCTTCGTTTTTTGGACTTACACAATTTGCGTATCACTGAATAACAACGAGTAGAAATATGGCAAGTATCACAGACTTGTTTAGCGTGGTGCGTATTTGGTTTTTCTAGCGTGCTACATATACATACGCCTTTTCATAAAATTGGACTTACACAGTTTGCACTCTAAGCTAGCGATATCATACATTGCAACCGAAATAATTTTTTATCTCAAACAAAAAATTTAATTATGATAACACTGTAGGGAGGTCAAAATATCACAAATCTAAAGGAGTAATTTAAATACTACTAAGGCTTAAGAGATTATTTACTAATATTTATAGCTTTGAAGGCTATTAGTTTTATTAACTTAAAACCTTAAAATATTAGTAAATTTAAAAATTTAATGGATAAATTATACAATTTATATCTGTAGAATACGATGGCGTTTTCAGAAAGTCAAAGTTAGCTCTCGTTTTCGAGAAATTTAGGAAAGAAGTTTCAGAGCTCCGAAGGTAATTTTTTCCCGTTTATAAACTTTACTTAGGTTTTGAACCCTTTTCTCGCTTAAGGATTTTGACGGTTTTTCTTACTTAATTGGGGCATTCTAAATACAGTACCATCAATAGTTTTTCCAAACTGCCTTCGGTTTATGAGATAACGGTATTTAAAAAGTACCATCAATTTGGACTTTTTTGTTAATAACTCAGTCAGTTTATGAGCTAAATTTCCCAAAATTTGCACATGACCATATTTTACCATTACCTTAACTTTTTCTGAAAATAATTGAAATCGGGTGACTATAACATATAGTTGCCATACAACCGATTGTTCAGATGTGGACATTCTGGGGTATACTTCGCTATTTAAACAGCTAAGGACATGAAACTTTAGAGAATTTCGACCTGTATTGATCTTAATCTATTCACTGAAAATTGTCAGGATCGGGTCACTATAACATATAGCTCCAATACTACTGATTGTTCAGTGTAAGGTTACAATAGGTGTCCGATTTGTAAAAGAAAGACTCATATGAGTTATTGGGCTTGAAAAAAATGCCTATGGTGAAATTTCAACTTTGGCTGCACAAAAGTGCAATAACTGATGCAGATATGTGGAAATCGTATATGAGAAAATTTTTCACCTATTCATTTTGAATGAAAGTCTTTATGTTGCTCTTTCACGCAGAATGACTCTTTTCGGAGTTATAAAAAAATAAAAGTGCAAAACCATATATCTGAACAATCAGCTGTATGGTAGCTATATTTTATAGTGACCCGATCTCGAAGATTTTCAGGGAATAGATTAAGGCCAATACGAGTACAAATTCTCCAAATTTCCATGTCCTTATCTGTTTAAATAGCGAAGCTATACCCCAAAATGTCCACATCTGAACAATCGGTTGTATGGCAGCTATATGTTATAGTCACCCGATTTCAATTATTTTCAGGAAAAGTTAAGGTAATGCTAAAATATGGTCACGTGCAAAGTTTGGGCAATTTAACTCATAAACTGACTGAGTTATTAACAAAAAAGTCCAAATTGATGGTACTATTTAAATACCGTTATCTCATAAACCGAAGGCAGTTTGGAAAAACTAATGATGGCACTGAATTTAGAATGCCCCAATTAAGTAAGAACAACCGTCAAAACCCTTACGCGAGAAAAGGGTTCAAAACCTAAGTAAAGTTTATAAACGGGAAAAAATTACCTTCGGAGCTCTGAAACTTATTTCCTAAATTTCTCGAAAACGAGAGCTAACTTTGACTTTCTGAAAACGCCATCGTATTCTACAGCCAAAAATTAAATTGGGGTGTTTCGGCGTTTCTCTGTGATATTTCAAAAGTTAAAAATTTACCTACAGTGTAATTGATATCACTTGTTGGCCTTTTTAAGGTAGGGCATTCTAGTTTTAAGGTAGGGCATTGCCCCACAATGCCCCCCCCTAGCTACGGGCCTGATAGACCTTGGCTCGTTCGAAGTTTTTCGTACTAGATACGGATACAAACCCTTCCTACACCTGGGGAAGATTCATTTCTAGGTTCAGTATAAGGACAGGGAAGAGCGAATAAAGAATTCTGATTATGACAGAGATTATCTTTACGTAAATCTATTTGCAACATAGCAAATCGTCTACTTCTTTATTATGTAGTAGGCATGCGAAGACGAATACAAATTCCCAAATAATCCTATTTGAAGAACAATGTCGGAACGTAAGTACGTAATATTTCTGCCTTTTAAAAGAATACAATAGGGCAATAACTAGGGCTGAAACGGTATGGCGTATGATGAACAATAAATACAACTTATATGAAATTAAGAATTTTTCCTTTTTTGAAAAAATTGATGAAGTGTGAAACAGACAAAGGAAATACAACTGTGCTAATGGAGGAAGAGGAATACACCGCAAAAACAGGTCAACTAATCAAAGAAATGGGCTGCCGAGTGCTGAGAAAAGACCCAACGGAAGAATACCAAATGGCAATAAAGCATGCAATAAAACAAGCGAAAAATATAAGAGACAGCAAAGTAGCCTACACTGTCACAGCAATGAATCCATCTGCCCCATCACTGATCGCACGGCGAACTTTTTTTTGCGATACGCTCTAATGTACATACATACATACGTATATTTTAAAGTAAAACTCCAAGCACATTTGATTGACTAACATAGAGTACAATTAAAACAAAGTTTTTATACCCTTCTTTTTATACTCATATGAAATGGTGTTATAACTTTGAGCGGAAATGCAGAAGGAGGCATGACAGATCCACCAAAATATAACCGCTATGATGAGGATCTGAGTCGTTTAAGCCATGCCCATCAGTCCGTCTGTATAAACGCAAACTAATCCCTCATTTTTTGAGATATCTACTTGAAATTTGGTACTTGGGTGACTTCTTAAGAGAAATTGGACCACTATAACAAATAGGTCCCATACAATGGATTGTTCAGATATAGACATTTTGGACTATAACATCTCCATAAATAACACACATAATTCACCGTATAAATTAATGAAAATGAGACTATGTATCGCTTCTTTTCCTCATTCATGAATGTCATAAAGTCTCGATACAGTCGAAGACAGCCGCAATATTAGTTGCTTTTCATTGTATACCTAACTACGAGAAAATCTGTATTAAAGCCCAATTTATTAGTTAGTACAACAGCGAATGTTACACTAAAATGTTTGATTTGGCCACTTTAAACAATTTTTCATAAAGAGAAATAATTTGATATAAACGTGTATCGTACCATGTACAGTCAATGACAAATTAACAATAATTCCAAGCTTGTAAGATATGTATAAATGTGTATGCCTCTCTGCACAAATATACGAGGAGGAAGCATATAGAGCCTTTATCCTGTTAGTGTGGGACTTTAACCGCACTACACCACCTACGCTCATCGTATCGAACCCCCCGGTACTACCATCAAGCTACCGTCGTGAGTCTGCCTTAAAAGGCTATATACATACCTGCATACGTACAAATGTGCATATTTCTTTAAACAATATTGATAAAAATTAAAAAAAATCAAAAAAAATCATAAAAAATCAAAAAAAATAAAATAAATAATCAAAAATAATCAAAAACAATCAAAATATTTTTTTTGATTATTTTTGATAATTTTTGATTTTTTATGATTATTTTTCTTTTTTTTTTGATTTTTTATGATTTTTTTCGATTTTTTTTAATGGCAATTGCAAAATAATCATTAAAATTTTAAAACAATGGTTAATCAATCATTAAATGGACAGTTGAAAAAATAATCAATCAAGCCGGTAATCATTACGATTAATAACACTATACGACAAAATCAACTTTTTTTCTGGGTATTGGACCAAACCAATTTTTTCGAAGAGATTGAGACATAAGAAAAAAATATGTATACGCCATTTTTCGAAGTTAGCCTCCAAAATTTAGTAATGGGCTTTCGAATTTCGGAATTCGACCCTCCCTAATTTGATTGCAATGTTTAAAAAATTGAAAAATAAAAAATGTGGGTGTGATCCGCCTTATTTTCGAACTCGACTGGTATACATCTTTTTTTTTTGAAAGCTTATGTAGCAAATGTTATAAGGGGTCAAAGGTCAGATCTTCGAAAAAATTAAAAGATTATCGATTATCTCCATTTTTTTCCAACCGATTTCGAAAATCTTTATAGCGTTGTAAATGTGACTGAATTCCCTTTCTTTTGGTATGCTCACCTTTATCCTTTTTTAAATAAAAATTTTATGAAAAAACACTTTAAAGGAAAAAGTGCCCGAAAAAAATGTTTTAAGTAGTATATTTCGAACTTTTTGCAAGCGATTTCGAAAACCTTCACGCTGTTATATAGGTGCTTGAATTCCCTTGCCTTTGATATGCACAGCTTTATGGTCGATGAATGAAAATATTATAAAAGCAACACTTAAAAAAATACCAAAAAAACTAAAATATTTGAACACATACTTTTATCCACTGTGCTCACCAACAATTGCAATTGCTGCCGGTCAAGTGTGCCGCGATTTTAAAGTGTGTATATGCGGACAAGGATATTTAGTATTAAATCAATCGCATCCGATTTTACTACGAGTTAATATTAGCAGATTTTTAATTAAAAAAAATGGCGGATAAAGTATGTCAAGCAATTCTACAATTGAATTTTTGTTTTGTTTGTGCTAAATTTAATATAAAATCGAAATCGGTTGGAAAAAAATGGAGATATTCGACTTTTAATTTTTTCGAAGATCTGACCTTTGACCCCTTATAACATTTGCTACATAAGCTTTCAAAAAGAAAGATGTATACCAGTCTAGTTCGAAAATAAGGCGGATCACACCCACATTTTTTATTTTTCAATTTTTTAAACATTGCAATCAAATTAGGGAGGGTCGAATTTCGAAATTCGAAAGCCCATTACTAAATTTTGGAGGCCAACTTCGAAAAATGGCGTATACATATTTTTTTCTTATGTCTCAATCTATTCGAAAAACTTGGTTTGGTCCAATACCCAGCCGGGTGCTGTACAGTGTAATCATTATTTAACAGGTTTGGTTGCAACACATGTTTTATTGAAATATAATTAATTTGCAAATAAAGTAAATAAAACAGAAGCTCTCTCAATCAGTCTTGCCGCAGGCTCAAAAAATTTAGTATCATAAATTGATACTTTCATGGTTACCAATTCATAGATGCTTTTTCATAAAAAGGTAAGTATAAAAGCCTCATGGAAGCAATCAATGTAAAGCTGAACGTTCCACTATATGATGTCGTTGGACTGAATGTTCTACATATTAGAATTGTACTTGAATTGTTACATCCTACATATGTACATTAGATGCGTTTTTTTTCGGCAAAGTTTCTCAGATCTTCCCTCCGGCCACAGAATATGAAAATAGGATGTTGTAGGATAGCTAAGCTGATTTTTTCTTTTTTAGAAAAAAAAACTGAGTGGGCTACTCCAAAAACAGCGATTTTTTTTTTAATTCCATGATAGGTTTAGATTCATGAATGAAAAAAACCACGGAATAAAAATAAAAAAACAAAAGATACATATTCGCATGTAAAATTAACGGCTTAATCGAACGGTGTACTCAGTTTTTTAGTGCGAGCCACAGGGAAGGTTCCAAGGTTGCCTAAAGTGGAATTTTATTTTTTTAGTCACGGATTTTCAAATTTGGACCCGGGGATTTTCAAGATACCTTACATTTCTTTTTACTCAAAAAATACAGGAATCTGCGCAAATTAATGCAATTTGCAGAAAAGTTTATTTGATCGAAATCGAGCTTTTTTTATCCAAGCTACTTTGGTTTAAATGAAACATTCCAAAATCACTTTCATAATGAACAACATTTTTTATTGTTGCAAGTAAAAAATTCCAAAATTTATTATTTACATATTTAATTGTTGAAATATTGTGTAGGTACACAAAAGATTTTAATTAATTTTTATTCGAATCGAACTTAGACCCACCGTAAGAAGGTGTTAATGTTAGCGACGCGCTAACCAACTCACCCAAACACGGCCTGTTACGCAGTTGAACTTTTTGTTGCTTTTCTTTTTCCACCTTTACTCGCTCAACATTGTTATTGTATATTTATGTACACATGATTTTCATGAGATAACACAAATTTGTTGAGTAAATCTCTGTTTTTGGAGTAGCCCACTCAGTTTTTTTCTAAAAAAAAAAAACAAGTAAAAGCGTGGCTGTCTTCGGCCGTACCGAAGACTTCATACCTTTCATGAGTGGGGAAATGAAAAGTTACCTATGTATGTACATACATAGCCGGATTAAGTTTAATTTATAATTTTAATTCTGTGGGTTATTTATGGAAAGATTTATTAGAAAAAATGGTGTCTTGGCTATTTAAATGGAGGAGTTATACACCAAAATGTCCCTATCTGAACAATCGGTTGTATGAAAGCTATATGTAATGGTCCGATCTTGACAACTTTCGGTAACCCCGTTTGGGCCCATATGGGTACAAATACTTAAAAATTTCACGCCGTTAGCTGTTAAAATGGAGGAGTTATATACCAAAATGTCCATATATGAACAATCGGTTGTAGGGGAGCTATAGGTTATAGTGGTCCGATCTTAACAATTTTCGGTAATCCCGTTTGGGCCCATATGGGTACAAATACTTAAAAATTTCACGCCGTTATCTGTTAAAATGGAGGAGTTATATACCAAAATGTCCATATCTGAACAATCGGTTGTAGGGGAGCTATAGGTTATAGTGGTCCGATCTTAACAATTTTCGGTAATCCCGTTTGGGCCCATATGGGTACAAATACTTCAAAATTTCACGCCGTTAGATGTTAAAATGGAGGAGTTATACACCAAAATGTCCATATCTGAACAATCGGTTGTAGGAGAGCTGTTCTGTCGCCCTTACTTTGGCGACCTACTAATAAAACAATTATTTTGTAGTCTCGCTATTAAGACAGCGAGTCAATAATTGATTCTTTATTGAACAAAATCAATTCCTTTTATACACAAAATTTCTTATGTACTACTTATTTACTATAATACATATTTACACTAATTCTTACTAGCTATGTAGATATGTATGTACATATGTACGGCTTATGCATTTAATGTGTAGTCAAGTGCCCATGCACATACATACGTACATACGACTTAGCTTAAAGGCAAATGCGACAAATCAGAAATACGGCGTCAGCATAAAATTTGGCTGTTGTTTGTTTACATTATAAATTTTAATAAATGAAATAGGTTGAATGCACTTTTAGTGCATTCCATATTTTGTGTTTTAAATTACGAGTTGAATGTGCTCAAATATTTCTGACATGCTACACCTCCTTTCCTAAAAAGAATGCTTATACATTTGTAGGGTCAATGTATGAGCATTCTATTACATTTAATGGATTGCTTATCTTACTTGCTTGTGTTTATTTATTTATTTCGGTAAAATTAACATTTCAGTTTTTGTTTTGTGCTTACATACTTACATTTATTGGAAAAACTGAAAATTTCTTATTCTATAGGTTTAAGTCTATTTTTATGTACTATGAATTTCTTATTCGTGTAGCTTAGTGTATAATTATTGTGATTATCAATATTTGTTACTTTATAGGGAGTTAAACTATAATTATTATGCTTATCAATATCTATTACTCTATAGGGCCCTTTATATCTACTGTCTAATTTATGACCTGTTTCATCTTTTACTAAGACTAAATCTCCTATATTTATTTCCTTATGCTGAATTTCCCTATCATAATAAATTTTCTGTTTTTCTTTAGCTTTTTTTACTAATCTATTAGCTCTTTCCTGTGCTATTTGAAGTCTATATTTAATTTCTTTGTCGTAAGCCTCGTAATTGTACAGTGGGCTAATGGTATCTTCTTGTAAAAATTCGTATGTCGGTGCAGGTTTTCCGAATATTAGTTCAAAAGGACAGTAACCATGAACAGTTGAAGGTGTTGTATTATAACAATAAGTAAAGTACTTGAGGTACTCATCCCAATCGTCTTTGTCAATGGATATGTATGAACGTACATATTCATTGAATGTTCTATGGCTACGTTCAACAGTGCCTAACGTTTGATGATGGTAAGGTGTTGAAGTTTTGTGTTCTATTTTTTGATAATTTACATAGTTCTTCAAAAACGTTATTTTTATATTCCGTTCCCATATCTGTTAGTATGGTCTTCATACATCCATAAATGAGAATGAAATGTTCAAAAATAGCTTTGGCCACTGTCTTTGCATGTTTGCTCTCAATTGGAATTGCTATTAGGTATTTGGTTAAGTCACATATTATAGTGACTGCATACTCATTTCCATTCAATGATTTTGGAAATGGTCCAATTGTGTCAATTTGAACTATATCAAACGCTTTTGTTGGTGTTTCTGTTATTGCCATGGGTTCTTTTAAATTTTTATTAATTTTATTTTTGTTACATCCAGCGCATTTTTTAATGTGTTTTCTAATGTCATTTTTCATGTTTTTCCAGTAAAATTTTTGTTTTATTTTGTTAGTTGTACGATTGATTCCTGGGTGGCCACCATTAACAGGATCATCGTGATATTTATGAAGAATAGTTTTAATTATCTGTCACATGCATAACCTCCGGAGTTAATGCAATGATTAAATTTTTGAGAACTTTGGTACCTATTTCTTTAAATTTATCTACTCGAGTATAATTATTTTTAAACAATTTGTCTCCTAAGGACAACTGTATTTTATTTATTTTCAAATTGCCGGCTTCTTTCATAAGCCTGGCAAAGAATTGATCTAAATCAATCTTCGCCTCAACAATTTCATTATTATCGACTTTTAAATTGCCGGTTTCTTTCGAAAACCTGGTAAAGGATTGACCTGAATCAATCTTCGCCTCAACAATTAAATTATCAATATTTCGCTACAAATTTTCTTTCCTTTTTTGAAATATAATTTCGGAGGATCGAAAACGAGCTGGACAAGTCTCTTTACTTCATATTTATTAAGCGCTTCGTATATTATAGGGTTATCATTGTGACATTTTTCTTAATTTTTTATATTATTACTGGATTTTTTCTTAGTTTCCGATCTAGTCGTAACTTTCAATATTTTACATGCTTAGATTGACATTTCTTTTAAATCTTGTATATCTATACGCGATAGTGCGTCTGCTACATAATTTTCTTTTCCTGCTATGTACTCCGCCCCAAAGTCATATTCTCCCAAATCTAGTCGAATTCTAGTTAGTTTTGATGATGGTTTTTTCATCGAAAAAAGGTAAGTTAAGGGTCGATGGTCTGTTTTAATTGCGAATTTTCTACCATAGACGTACGGTCTGAAATAAGTGATGGCCCAATGAATGGCTGCTAATTCTTTTTCAATCGTTGCTTTATTTATTTCGCCTTTTGTGAAAGATCTAGAGGCATAAGCAATTGGTAATTGTTTTCCTTCGTATTCTTGACTTAGTACTGCTCCGCAGGCGTATCCGCTTGCATCTGTTGTTATGTAAAATTCTTTATTGAAATCGGGATATTGTAAAATGTTTGTGCTAATTAATGCATTTTTTAGGTAGTTGAATGATTTCTCACATTCTTCTGTCCAATTAAATACTACTTTCTTTCTACAAAGTCTTGTTAATATTCTAGAGTATTCCGCGAAATTTGGTATAAATCTTCTATAGTAATTGCAGAATGCAACGAATCTTTTAGCTTCGTCGGCATTCTTGGGAGTTGGGTAATTTTGAACTATTTTGTATTTACTGGGATCAGGTAAAATTCCTTTACTTGTGCATTTGTGTCCAAGATAAGTAACTTCTTGGTTGAAAAATAGACATTTATCTGGATGCAATTTTAAATTATATTTTCTGCAAATTGCGAATACATCTTTTAAGTTTTTAATCATATGCTTTTCGGAGCATCCTAATACTACTAAGTCGTCCATATACAAAAATGCTTGTGATGGTTTTAGACCGGCGAATGCTAAAGTCATCATTCTTTGAAATGAATTTGGAGCTACTTTAAGACCATAAGGTAATCTTTTGAAACGGTAAGTACCATTGTCTGCTGTAAACGATGTTATATCTCGGGATTCTGGGCTTAATTCTATTTGATGAAAACCTGACATTCTAAGCAAGAAAAATATTTTGCTCTACCTAATTGATCTAGAATATCATCGATTCTTGGTAGTGGAAATTTATCTGCAGTTAACTTTTTATTTACCTGTCTATAGTCAATAACTAGTCTCCATCTTTTATCGTTATTACCTGGGAGTGATTTTTTCGGTACTAGTAGAATAGGACTATTGTACTCTGACATTGACGGTTCTATTAAGTCGTCTTGTATTAGCTTATTTACTTGTTTAGTAATTTCCTGTTTGTGAGCTTCTGGAATTCTATAGTTTTTTACATAAACTGGATTGTCGTCTTTCATATAAAGTTTTTGTTTGTAAAAATTATTAGTGGTTATAGGTTCTGATTCTAATGCAAATATATCAATAAATTCTGAACATAAAGTACTAAGTTGAGATTTGGATTGTCGTCTTTCATATAAAGTTTTTGTTTGTAAAAATTATTAGTGGTTATAGGTTCTGATTCTAATGCAAATATATCAATAAATTCTGAACATAAAGTACTAAGTTGAGATTTAGCAAATGATGGAAAATTTTTGTTTAATCTTTCTAGTTTTTCTTTATTATTTGCTTCATTTTTCTGTTGATTATTTACAATTATGTAGTCGTTTAAATTTTCTGTATTGATATTGTAATTTTGTATAGTTGCATTTTTATCTGTTGTATTAATAATTCTAACAAATGTTTGATTTGGGTTTACTATTGAATTGGCAATAAAAATTCCTTCTGCTAATTGTTGATGTGGTATGAATAATTCAGTATTGTTATTTTTAATGAAAATTTGTCGAATTACTTCTGATCTATCTGGTACTGATATGCAATTAATAGTTGGTTCATTTGTCATTCGAATTATTATATTTTCTGGGTAATCATATGGTCGTAATATAAGTCTATCTTCATTATTTCGATAATCTAGAATGCAATTATACTTTTTAATGAAATCGAGTCCCAAAATTCCGTCGCACTGGATTGGGAAGTCATCTTCTACTATGTGAAATTTATGTCGAATCAAAAGATCGTCACCCTTTAAATCTGTTTTAACTGTTCCAAGGGTACTTGTTAGACCTTGACCAATGCATTTTAAATCTGTTTTTTGTAATTCATTAATTTTAACATCATTTTGAATTTGACTCTTTTTTATTAGTGAAATGTCTGCTCCTGTATCTATTAGGAGAGTTGAAGTTGAATTATTTAAAGTTGTTTTGGAGGATATGTAGCTGTTTAGGTGTAAATTAAGTATACAAATTTTTCTTTCTATGTTTGGAGTGGAGTTTGTTGGTTTTCCTGCTGGGTATAATTACGTACATTGCGAGTGTTGTTGGTATTGTTGCGATTATTTTGTCGCTGTTGGTTACCAATATTCCTATTTTGTCTTTGTGAGTAATTGTTGTTTGATCTGTTAAAATTGTTATTTCTTTGGTTAGATCGATAACTTCTGTAATTGTTATTGGGAAAATTTCTACGGAAGTTACCGTGGTAATGATTTTGTTGTCTTATGTTCAGTATTGCGTTTGGGTTGCCTGTTATTTCAGTGCAACTGTTTGTAAATTTTGAAATTGCCTCGTTCATTGAGGTGAACGTTCCGGCTTGCATGATTAGTTTTACTTTATCATTAGAGCAATTTTTACACATAGCCTTTACAGCTGCTTGTGTAGCATATTTTTCTGCTAAATCGGAGGATAACCCATCAGATATATATGCTCCTTCTAATGATTTTGTTAATTTTTCGATTTCAGTAGTATATTGGTTGGCTGTTTTACTGCGTTGTTGGATGTTTAGCAGTTTTGCTGTTAATACTTCTACTGATTCGCCTTTAATTGATCTTTTCAATTTTAATTTTATTTCTTGTATTGTATTCTCATTCTGAATACAATTTCTTGCTGTGCCTTTTAGTTTTGTTTTTATCATAGACACTGCAAGTGCTTCATGAGCATCCTTGATTTGATCAAGAATGTCGAGTGCATCTATGAAGCTATTTAAATTTTCTGAGTTGCCATCAAACTCTGGTAGGACAGACGATGCTGTTTTAATGAAATCTACCGCTGTCTGAGGCATTGTTGAAGTATTTGAGTTATTGGCACTTTCTGAATGAGTTTTAGGTTCTTCTTTATCGTTTGAAGAATTTTTGTTTTCGGCTTCCGTTGGATAGTCCGGTAGTAATGAATTTATGTCAATTTTTATGTCTCTATTGAATGACGTGGGTACTTGTTCTTCAATCTCGTACCGTGCTAGCGATGAAACAAGCTTATCCCTGACGTTTAGGTATATTTGGTATGCTTGCTTTTGATGATCAGCTGTAAGCTTACTATTTATATTCCTCAAGGCGTTTCCTATTCTATTTAATGCATCTATTATAAAACCCAAATGCTTAATAATTGTTTCTCTTCTGATAAAAACATTCTTGTTAATGCACTTGTATGATTTTTCTGCATTGGTTTTTTCATTTAGTAGTGATGCATATATATTATCCCAATTCTCCATTAAATATATCTATTCGGTATTGATTTTTATACTTTGTCTAGTCCATTCGCACGACTAATATATTTCTTTTTTAAAACTTTGTTGTGTACCGAATAAATCCTTAGAAACAAATTTATGCAAGATACAATTGCAATAACAAGAAGAATTAGCTTGATTGAATCTAAAGCTTCGCTGTGATCAATTTCTATGGAGTTAACTACATTTGCGTTGGGTTTATCAACTTTTGATGTTGTTCCACCCATATTGATTTAAAAAAAAAAATTTCTAAAATCTGAAAATACCGAATTTTTCAAACATGCGTTGTGTTTCTTCTATTTTTGTCGTAGGGTTGATGACGTCCTCTAATGTTGGTTCCCTAGTCATGCCTATAATACTCCAAAAATTCTTTAAGGATTCTAATTCCTTTATCAAGTCCCTAGTCTCTAACTCATTAGGAAGTGAGCCTACTGGATTCCTTGATTTGGGCATTACAATCACAATAATTATTTTTGCAACAATTTATGTATATATTTATTTATTTATTTAATTAAAACATTAAAATTAGTATTGCTGTGTCTTAGGCCAGAAAAATGTATATATGTATTTTATGTTAAAAATGCAAAATTCATTTAAACAAAAATTGTTAGTATCGAGAATTGACACGGCAAGAATTTTTGGTCTCTTGCCCTTCAATAGGCAGCCGCAAGGTTGCCATAAGATTCGTTAGTAGTTAATTGATAAGGCCATTAGTGAGCCTTTCGATCGCTATTTGTTTCTTAATGTACCTCCTTTTTTCAGTTGAGTCTGCAAATATGAGTTGTTGATACAGTTCGGCAACTCGTCGCCGCGCTTGGTATTTCTTACCACCCCGTCTCCTGTGGTATGAAGGTTTCGGTGGTTGTGCAGGTTCTCTGGGCGCTGGGCGTTGTTGACGTCGCCTGTATTCCTCGATCGTAATGGGCCTAGGACCTGGAATTGGTTGTCGCTCTGGCTGCTGTTGCTGTTCTTGTTGCTGAACTTGTTGTTGTTGATCTTGTGGTCGCAATTCCTCCCACAACTCCTCGAAGCCTTCCATGTATATCAATAAAATGTCGCAGGCGGGTGTTGATGAGAGGCTCGAGCGGCTCAGTTGTATTATGTGCTTAACTAGCAAGTCATATCATACCATGTGTATAACTGGCAAGGATGCTGGCAAGGATCCTGATGTGCTTAACTGGCAAGGATCGCCATGTTTTGTCGCCCTTACTTCGGCGACTTACAAATTGTTCTGTCGCCCTTACTTCGGCGACTTACTAATAAAACAACTATTTTGTAGTCTCGCTATTAAGACAGCGAGTCAATAATTGATTCTTTATTGAACAAAATCAATTCCTTTTATACACAAAATTTCTTATGTACTACTTATTTACTATAATACATATTTACACTAATTCTTACTAGCTATGTAGATATGTATGTACATATGTACGGCTTATGCATTTAATGTGTAGTCAAGTGCCCATGCACATACATACGTACATACGACTTAGCTTAAAGGCAAATGCGACAAATCAGAAATACGGCGTCAGCATAAAATTTGGCTGTTGTTTGTTTACATTATAAATTTTAATAAATGGGCTAGGTTGAATGCACTTTTAGTGCATTCCATATTTTGTGTTTTAAATTACGAGTTGAATGTGCTCAAATATTTCTGACATGCTACAGAGCTATATGATATAGTGGTCCGATCTAGACAATTTTCGGTAACCCTGTTTGGACCCATATGGGTACAAATACTTCAAAATTTCACGCCGTTAGCTGTTAAAATGGAGGAGTTATACACCAAAATGTGTATATCTGAATAATCGGATGTTGTGGAACTATATGTTATAGTGGTCCGATGTTGACAATTTTCGGTAACCTTGTTTGGGCCAAAATGGGCACATCTACTTCAAAGTTTCATGTCTTTAGCTGTTTAAATGGGGAAGTTATGCACAAATTACATCCAAAAATTTCATGTATATCTGAATAATCGGTTGTTTTCTATATGTTATAGTGGTCCGATTCGGCCGGTTCCGACAAATGATCAGCTGCATATAACAACATACCTGTATTCCGAATTTCATTCAGATATCTCAAAAACTGAGGGACTAGTTTGCGTTCACACAGACGGACGGACGGACAGACGGACAGAAGGACAGACGGACAGACGGACATGGCTTAATCGACTCAGCTCGTGATTCTGATCATATCGGTATATATTTTGGTGGGTCCCCCACGCTTCCTTCTGGTACTTTCGACAAAAATTTTTTGGCACTAATTTATAATACCATTTCATTCTCATGAAAGGTATAAAAAACAAAAATCAGCTTAGTTATCCTACAACATCCTATTTTCATATTCTGTGGCCGGAGGCGTATGTTAGAACAAAAAAACGCATCTAATGTACATGTATACGTATGTATATTTCGAATGAGGGCGTTGCTGCTTGTTTTTATATAGGCGCCTAGGCATGAAAAATAAAAATCATCTAAAATGGCTGCTATTTCCGGGCACAACTTCCTTCCGTTGTATCCCAAAAGAATTTCAAATTTCACTCTCCATAAAAACTGCATATCGCCGCCTAAGAACTTCAATAAATAGTTTTGAGCTCAGGGGGCCCAGCCAATTTTCCCATATATCCCCATTTCTTAGTATTTTTTGCTGTAAACTAGTGTTATTGTTATCGTGGTTTTATATTTGCTAGATTTGGAAGTTCAATGAAAATATAAATATAGGTTTCTTCACTTAATCTCTTATAACTTAAAAATTACAAAAAAGATGAATTTCAAAAAAACCTGAAAATTTTCATAAAAAAATTTTTGTTTGTCATAACTCCGTCACTTTAACGGCGATTTTAATTATTTTTACTTTGTTGGAAATTGTATTTCATTCTCTCAAAACAAAATTAAATAAAGTAAAAATCGAGACGGTAGTGGCGGAGATATTGACAGATGAGTAATCATACTTTTTTTTCTTAGCTCAAAAACTGAAATTTCAAAATATCTCGAAAACTGTTCTACTTTTGAACCATCTGATTACATAGGAATCATGTATGAAATGTCGAGGATATTTGTTTTTTGTCGGGTAGTGTTATTTGTGATCTGATATGAACAATTTAACACGTAAATGTACGTTTTTTTATTTACATATATCAATACTCAAATTGAAAAAATCAATACCGTGGTTACCATGGCAATCAAAAATAACATACATAGAGGATTTTTAGCATGTAGTATGGCAGCACGAAATGTCATAATCTGCTTTATTGTCAGGTGGTTAATATGGCGACAAAAATTTGATGTTTGTTCTACCTTCTTTTTTATACCATGACTTTCCGTAAGTTTTTGAAACAATCTTACCTGAAAAATGTGCATCTCCGAGCGTGAAGTGTTACCTCCAGACACAATAAACACTAAAATGTTGTTATATAATTCCATGGTATCTGTTGATGTAAATGCTGTAGGGTTTTGTATAAGAGATGCTGGTATTCGTTCAATTATTTTCTGAGATGAAATAAATGATGATATAAAAATTCTAATAAATTGAGAAGTTATGAATTTGCTTATTAATTATTTTACCCCTGATTCGTAGTCAATTATTAGCACCCATTGATAGTCCAAACATAACTGCATTTTCTGTGACCATATCCCGGTGTTTTTTTCCAGTTGTAATAGACGCCGCATTCCGTCTTCTGGGTAAAGAAGTCCAGACTCATAATTCACCGTAAAAGTAGCTAGATGTTCTAGCAAATACGAGGGCTTCTTTTTGAGGCCAGAACTGCCTTCGCTACTACGGGATTCTCGTTCGTCATCCGAATATTCACTGGAAAATCCTTCGCCATTTGTATAACGCAAACTACCACGATCCGGAACTATTTTGGTAATGGTCCAGTCACCAGAGAAATTGTGATACGACATATTCTTGAATTTCCACAAGCATAAGGTATGATCTCCTCGAAAAAAGTTCTAGAAAAATTTTTTCTTTGTCAGTGTGATAAGCGTATGGAATTCATTACCTGTTTCATTAGGATATTCAAAAAAAGTTCGATGCTTCAAAGCGTCAGTTGCAAATCTGTTAGGGCTATAATAAACCATTTCTTCTATGCTTATCTCTGCATCTGCAAAACTGACAATAGAAAATGGTGCTGTACAACGGAAATCATCAGAGAGGCATGTAACTCTCCAAAACCATTTCAAGTTCATACGCAACTATACGACGATTTTTTAAACTTCATTTATTTCAACGAAGGAGAAACTGCCCTTTCGAAATATTTGCTGGTCGAGGTGCATATTGTCGTACCATACGAAAACACATTTAAAATTTCTTACGAAACTGGCAGTTAAACAATTCTGTACGAAAAGTATCACATTTGACTAATTATATACTGTTTATACATTAAAATTGTTGCTGTTTAAACAAAATTTTTACCTTTCGTCAGCCAAAAGATTAAAGTGCTTGTATTCCTCAACTACAAAAAATCGTGTGCTAGTTTTCGTATGGTACGACGGTATATAAAAGATTAACTCTACAACATTTTTTACAAAAAAAAATTATTCTGAAACAAAATTTTTAGTAGCTTATTTGCCATTGAATATTGGTGGCCCTCCGCAATAAAACCCACGCCCGTTTATTCGGAGACATTGCCTATCGCTGACGCGAAAGTAAAAGATTTAAATAAAATTTGCGAAACCTTGGTAATTCCAAAGGAATATCACAATTTTTATAAAAATTAGAAGGCTAACAGTGGAGTTCGCGATTCTCTACCTGAGCCTGACCTTTCAAAAGACTCTGACTTTGAAGATTAGGAATAGTTCCACAAATAAAATATGAATTTGAATTGAATGTATTTGTTCTACTTACTTTTGGAAATTTATTTTCAAGGAATTTTTTTGGTTTTTGTTGGGCCAGAAACACGAATGTGCCAAATGTCGAAGATTAGATTGAATAGAAGCACAAAAACTATATCAGGGCATCGAGCTAAACAAGGTTCTAATTTGCAGATATATTTTTATATTAGAAACAAATTTTTCAAATTTTGGGAGAAGAATAAACTTTAAAACTCGATTTCCCAACATTTTCATTTTAGCACATTCGTGGTTCTGGCAGGAGGCCGACGATATGTATATATCGTAAACATAATTTTTATCATAAATATTTTAGTTTAAGTTTGATCTTGTCACTTAATTGTTATATTTGTACGCTTAAAAACTTTATGTTTTACTGTACTTATGAAGTTAGTAAATTACAAATTACATAAAAGCGTGTTTAAATTAGTATATATCTCATTATTTCCTAAAATAATCAGAGCTGTTGTGGAGCTGCATTCGGCGGAATCTGAATTAAACCCATGAAAAAAGTCATATTGGTATCTTGAATTACAATGTCCCTTTTATGTCCCAATCAGAATTAGTGTCAGAATCTGTGTCACCTAACGTTATCGAAATTGGCTTGCATTACCTATAAATGAGAAAATCTGAAAACCTTGACTCTTTAGAGGAGCTCTCGATTTGATTTGAACATTTTCGAGCAGCCCGAACAAATACTATTCAAATGCTTGTATGTTTGTTCGAGCAATTCGGGCCTTCACGAATTTTGAAATTTGCTTTTTTTTGTTGTTTTTTTTTTGTTGTCTTCATATGCTTTTTTTCAATTTTCAAACAAAAACGAGCTACTCGAATTGAACGATACCCGGGTTACTACTTTCTACATGTATTAAAAATTAGAGAGGCGACGATCGTCCTCCTCACCCGTCGCACTATGGCCCCCTTTGAGCTTTTTCTTTGCAAATATCATAACTAGGCCAACCAAACAATTGCTCTAAAAAATACTTTTTGCCGTTAAACTTAAAGAATTGGCACTTAAATTAGGTTTAAAAATTTTTTATTTCAGTTAATTTCCTTAAAACATAAAACAAAATAAAATAAAGTAAAATAAAATAGAATAACAAAATGTAAACTCTTAGGTACATGTTTCAAAAGAGAATATATTTTGTTGAATTTTTCACATATTTAATAGCTTTTAATCGAAAGAGAACAATTTGAATTTATTTTTTCATCGATATTTACAAAAATATTACGATCAAATTCTTGAGGTCACAATGCGATTTGCTCCATATATTTCCATACATTTCTATTCACCTGTCAAAAGCGCGACCGACCGAACGCCAAATTTGGATTCCGGAATAAAAAATTGAATTCATATTGTTGTTGCAGTATATAACAAACATTTCCGCTAAATTCTGGAACAGAAATCCATGTCTATGTCACGGTAAATAGTTTTGTATATCGAAAAAGTTCTTTCAACATCTACGGACGTTATGGGCGCATACTTGAAGGCCAACACTTCGGAAATTTTGTATTTGGAATGGGGACTTGTAGATTTTCCTGCAAGTTGATCAGAAATGCTTTTGTCTTTGTGCTTCAACAGCAATTACTTACTTCTTCTTTAATCACGCCGCAAAAATGTATGCAGTAATTCATCAAATTCTACTGACCGGTCTTACCGCGTAGCGGTATACCGAAATTAATCCGCTCCGATTTCATGTAGGCAACACGATCAAATGTGTCTGTGGTAGTAAAATTGTCTATGTACCCTGCAAAAAAATGTGCGACTAATCCCTATAGGGATCTGTCCCGGATTGATCTCTTTCGGGAACAATCGGTCCACAATTAGTCCCCGATTGTTCCCGTACGGGTATAAATGTACACTAATTGTAGGCCAATTGTTCCCGAACGGGTATAAATGTAGCTTAATCGCTTTCACCCCGAATAGGTATGAATGTAGATTGATAAAATGTATAAATTTTACAAAAATATTCAATGTATTAAAAACAAGTAAGGAAGCCTAAGTTCGAGTGGAATCGAACATTAGATACTCAGCTGTATGCTTTCATTGTTTGTTTGCGTTTGATGGAAACACGGTGTACTTTATATAAAGCGAGTGCTGCATAAAGAGGGCGTAGCCACGCCCATTTTATCAGTCATCCAGCTAAGCATGTGAATATTATTTTTTGTGCAAAATTTTATTCCTTTATGACTTCCAGTTACAAAGATGTCACGTTACAAATTCCCAAAGGGTGTTACAGAAATATCTTTGTTAAAAAGTAGGCGTGGTCATAAACCGATTTCAATAAATTTTTGAGTGTCTATTAACACAAGTTATAAAGGTGTATAAACCAAGTTTCGTCATAATATCTCATTTATTTGTTGAGTTATAGGCTCAGAAATCTCGTATATTCCTGCTCTAAAAGGAGGCGGTGCCACGCCCATTTTCCAAAATTTTTGTGTTTTTTATTTTATGTCCATAGTTGGACTCTTCCCATAAAATTTCAATGATATATCTTTATATTTGACAGAGATATCGCTTAAAATGTTTTATTAGGCCCCTTTATAGTTTCCATATATAAAAGTGGGCGTGGCCGTCAACCTACAAACGTTTGCCTAGGTAAGTAAATTACGCACACCAGATTTCATCGATATATCTGCTATGGTTTCTGAGTTATGGCTTATAAAACTTTCAATGTTTGCTCCTTAATAAGTGGGCGTGGCCCCGCCCATTTTCCAAAATTTCATCAAATTTCTTCATAAGGGCCTGAGCTCAATACGTGGGTAAAATTTTATCACTCTAGCTATATTAGTGGCTGAGATACTAAATTTCCGATTTTTTCTATATAGGAAAAGTGGGCGTGGTCATGGTCCGATTTCGCCCATTTTCAATACCAACCGTCCCAGTCTCCATACCAACTTGCATTCCAAATTTCATCAAAATATCTCAATTTTTGCGCGAGTTAGAGTGTTTACAGCGGACGGACGGACGGACAGACAGATGGACGGACATGGCTCAATCGATTTCTCTTTTCACCCTGATCATTTTGATATATATAAGTCTATATCTATCTCGATTATTTCATTCTGTTACAATCCACCGTTATGTGATTAAAACTATAATACTATGTGTACTAGTACAGCTGAGTATAAAAATGTATAACAATAGGTAAAACTAATTGAACACCATTTCTTAATAACAATGATGAATAATAACACAGTCCAACAAACCGGAACTTTTTTTTTGCAACAGAATAGCCATGGTACCTTTCTGAAAGGGGACGTCGTCCTGATCACTTTTGGGGAACAAAGTTATATCCCAGCACGTCTCAGTTTTTTTTATTCGCGGTTAAGTTTGGGAGGGTCATACACGGTATTTGTACCGCAAGTACAAGATTTTTCAGAGATAGAGCTTTTATGTCAGAGAAAAAGTTGTTCCTAATAAAGAGCTCAACATTTCGTCTCTGCATTCCGACCCGCCACCAATCCCCCTCCGCTATTTTTTTGACATTTTTCGCGATTTTTTTTAATAAAATAGTAATATTTTTTTAAATATTGACACCAGCCTTATGGCATATTCCCAAAAAATATTCTTTGCTAAAATATAGGGGGCTGTGGGAACATCAAAACCTCACTCGAGCTCTCATTTGAGCAGAAAAATAAGAAGAATTAGAAGTTTTCAAAAATCCGATTTATGTATTTTCATAGTGGGCGGGTCAATTTGTACTGACGGAAAAAACCCTACTTTGTTTATCAGTCATCCAACTAAGCATATGAATATTATTCTTTGTGCAACATTTCATTGCTTTATGACTTCTAGTTACAAAGATGTCACGTTACAAATTCCCAAAGGGTGTTCCAGAAATATCTTTGTTCGTAAGAATCATTTCAGGACATATTCTCAAGCCCTCAAGGGTATAGAGGAGCCTGAAACTCAGGAGACACCCACTCCATCTGCAAACTTGGAAAAAACCTTAAACAATTTTGTGCAAATGATGCAAGATCACATGAAATCAATGCAAAATATGATGCAAGAATTAAATAGGAACCAAAACCTTCTATTACAAACAATCTTAACAAGATCATGAATTCACTCAATATAGGTTTTTGGAATGCTAACGGCCTAAGCCAACAGCGGAATGAACTCCAAATATTTCTAGAAAGACAGCAGATAGACATAATGCTAATCTCTAAAACTCATTTGAAGGCCTTTAATAATTTTAGTATTGACGGCTTTGCATTCTACGACACCAAGCACCCCGAAGGTATAGCTATTGGTGGAACCGGAATACTTATTAGAAAACGGATTAAGCATCATCTACTGGGAGATTATTGCAGGAATTATATACACTCAACATCAGTGCACGTAGAACATAGCTCTGGTGGGCTCACTGTAACTGCAATATACTGTCCTCCCCGTTTCAATATAACATAATCCCAATTTACTGATTTCTTTACCAAGTTGGGTCCACGGTTTCTTGCAGCAGGTGATTATAACGCTAAACATACATTCTGGGGTTCCAGACTGATAACACAAAAGGGAAGAAACCTATTCAAAGCAATTTTAAGCAATGACCTAGACATTATTTCCACTGGTCAGCCAACATATTGGCCTACTGATAGAAGCAAAACTCCCGACTTAATAGGTTTTGGTGTAACTCGTGGAATCGAAAGAGAATTAATCAAGATAAAATCGGCTTTCGATCTATCATCTGATTACTCTCCTTGTGTCACCACTATTGACATAATCCCATCTTTCAACGTATTGAATTCGAGCTTAACCAATAAATTTACAAACTGGCTTAAGTACAAAAAATTTATCAGTTCTCATACCAACTTAAATTCAAGCCTTAAATCAGCAGCCGAAGTAGACTCCGCGATTACTGACTTCACAAATGTGCTTCAAGTAGCAGCAAAGGTATCAACGCGCCCACAGCCTAACACTACCCAAAGGAGTGTCCCTAATTATTTCAAAGGAAACGATATCACCGATCTCATTCACAAGAAAAGGCAAATTAGGAAAGACTGGCAGAGGTTACGCTCTCCAACTTTGAAATACGAACCGAAAAAATGCACGAAAGAGCTTCAGATGCTATTGCAGGATAAAAAAGAAGCAGATTTCCAAAACAGAATTAAGTCCTTGACAGCTACATCTTCTACAGACTACTCATTGTGGCGGTCAATGAAAAATTTCAAAAGGCCAGTTTTGCAGGACCCTACAGTACGAATCGAAAACGGTGACTTTGCTAGAAGTGACCAGGAAAAAGGAACCGCATTTGCAGCCCACCTTTCGAGGGTATTTACTCCTAATCCCTTGAGCAATTTCCTCCCAGAACATGCCCTTAGCTTACCAACAGTTTCCCTCCAATTCAACATAAATGACCTGAATAATGTTATCTGTAACGACATCCAGAATAATAAGGCACCCGGCCACGACAGAATAACCGGTGAAATGGTAAAACAACTCCCTCCAGTTGCTACCAAGTTATTATTATACGTTTTCAATAGTCTCTTGCTACTAAACTACTTTCCTGAATCTTGGAAACTTTCCGAAATAATTATGATTCCAAAACCAGGCAAAAACCCAACCCTGTTAAACTCTTACAGGCCAATTAGCTTAATTTCAATATTTTCCAAACTATTTGAAAAGTTGTTGCTGAAAAAAATGCAGCCCATCCTAGACACACACGGGACTATACCAACTCACCAATTCGGGTTTAGGGAAAAACATGGTACGATAGAGCAAGTGCATAGAATAGTAACTCAAATACGGTCGGCGTTTGAAACCAAAAAGTATTGCACCGTACGTACACTTCCGTACAATATATGCCTTATTTTAGAGAACTTTCTGACGGGAAGAAAGTTTCGAGTAAGGCAAAAAAGTTATACCACTGAAAGCTATCCAATCTTCGCCGGAGTTCCACAAGGTAGTGTTTTGGGACCCATTCTATATTTAATATTCACAAGTGACTTGCCCACTAATGAAAATCTCGTTACTTCAACATTTGCGGATGACACAGCAGTACTTAGTGTACACTCAAATCCCTCAACGGCTGCCAGACGGTTGCAAAGCCATCTAAGAATTGTAGAACAATGGCTTTCAGATTGGAGAATTAAAGTCAATGAATCTAAGTGTGTACAAGTCACTTTTACTCTAAAAAAAGATACCTGTCCCTCTGTCTCAATTAATGACAAAATAGTAACCCAAAAAGATTACGTCACCTACCTTGGTGTTACCTTAGACAGAAGGCTTACTTGGAAATATCATATTGATAATAAGATAATGCAAGCAAAGCTGAAAATAAGCAATTTACAATGGATCATTGGTCCAAAATCTAAATTAAGCCTAGACAATAAAATAATTTTATTTAATATGGTGATAAAACCATCCTGGATATATGGAATACAGCTTTGGGGTTCAGCCTCCAAATCTAGTCTAGAAAGAATACAAAGGCTACAATCTAAGATATTAAGAACAATATGCCGGGCGCCTTGGTATGTGAAAAATTCTGCTATACACAGGGATCTACAGATTAACACAGTTGTTGAAGAAGTAAGAAATATACAAACTAACTACGCCACAAGACTAGGCAAGCATCCAAACATACTGGCTAAAAGGTGACCAAGGCTAGAGCCACTAAAATTAAAACTTCGAAGAGCCTATCCTATTAGGCCATAAAACCTCTAAATTACAAAACGCAGTTTACTGAAAGGAGGATGGCTCCGTGTGTACAAGTCCACGTAAGTGGGGAAAGCTTCTGACTGCCATCCACCTGGGGGTGGCCAGAGCGATTATTTTGCATGCGGAGCAAGCAGCTCACGACTTCCGCGCAGTGTCCTCTGGATAGCCACCGAACATCCGTTTGGTGGTGAACTAAAGTGAGAAGGCGACAACTCGACAAGGCCACTCCGACATATTCGGTTTAAGGGCTTGTTGAGGGGAATAACTGCAGCGTCTGTTCACCAGCAGGTGCGGCTGCGAGCGGGCGTCTGACTTGGAGCAAGCGGCTCGCTATATAAACATGTAACAATAAACAACTCCCGCAGTGCGTGTTGTGCGTCGGGCCTGGGACCCACCACGTAAAAATCCTATCTAATGAAAAGCAAAATAAAGCATCAGATGAGACCACCTTTTTTTAATGACGACCATGGCAAACGTTTAAAGGACTATGATTTGAGGGTATGCACCTGGAACGTCCGGATGCTTAATAGGGAAGGTGCCGCTGGGTTGATGTTCTCGAGAAAGTAAAAGCTGACATCACCGCCATACAAGAAGTACGATGGACGAGGTATGACCCAAAGATTGGGTCTTGCGTCATATACCATAGTGGCCATGCAAAGGAGCACATATTTGGTGTTGGTTTTGTGGTGGGAAAGAGGCTCACCCGCCGAGTACTGTCTTTCACGCCAGTGAACGAGCGTCTAGCTGCCATCCGCATCAAAGCGAAGTACTTCAACATATCGCTCATCTGTGCCCACGCCCCGACGGAAGAGAAGGACGATGCGACCAAAGACTCCTTCTATGAGCTGTTAGAACAAACCTATGATAGATGTCCATGTGGGCAAGGAAGGTATCTTTGGCGACACAGTCGGAAAATTCAGTCTCCACGACATAACCAGTCCCAATGGGACGAGGCCATTAGCAGTACCAGATTCCAGCACAAAAAAATACACCAAGCCACATGGCTGTCACCTGATCGAAAAACGCGAAATCAGATCGATCACGTCATGATCGACGGCAGACACAGCTCCAGCGTCCTAGATGTGCGCACAATCCGTGGTCCCAATATCGACTCGGGCCATTATCTTGTGTCAGCCAAGGTACGCACCCGCCTCTGTGCAGCAAAGAATGTGCCAACAGGAAAGCAAGGAAAGTTTGAAGTCGAAAGGCTGCACATGACGCAGACAGCCCATGAATATTCCACCCGTCTCTCACTTCTGCTCTCTGAGAGCAACCCTCCACCAAACGATGTCTCCGAGGAATGGGAACACATCGCTCGTTCACTTCGCACCGCCGCTGAGGAAACTATTGGATACCAGCGAGCCCGCAGGAAAAACACCTGGTACTATAAGGAATGCCGCGACGCCTCCGAAAGAAAGAACGCCGCCTACAGAGCTACATTGTGTGCGGGCGAAACACGAAGCGTATGGGAGCGCTATCGGACGGCTAAGATGGAAGAGAGGCGCCTTTTTCGAATGAAGAAAAGGGAGGCCGAAAGGCGCGAGTGTGAAGAGCTTGAGATGCTGGCGGATAGGAATGATGTTCGAAAATTTTATCAAAAAATCAGGCAGATGACTGAAGGTTTCAAGACCGGGACAAATTCCTGCCGGAATGATAACGGTGATCTGGTAACTGATGTCCAGAGTGTACTTAAGTTGTGGACGGACCACTTCTCCTCCTTGCTAGATAACGACAACCATGAAATTGCGGAAGGAGAAGATGTTCGATGATGTAGGCATGTTCCACCACCTGATCATGACGAAGTGCGAATAGAAATGTCTCGGTTTAAAAATAACAAGGCCCCGGGCGCTGACGGCTTGCCAGCCGAGCTATTCAAACATGGTGGCGAAGAGTTGATAAGGAGCATGCATCAACTCCTATGCAGAATATGGTCGGACGAACGCATGCCCGACGATTGGAACTTAAGTGTGCTCTGCCCAATCCACAAAAAAGGAGATTCCACAATACGCGCCAATTATCGTAGGATAAGCCTTCTGAATATCGCATATAAGGTCTTAGTAAGTGTATTGTGCGAAAGATTGAAGCCCACCGTCAACAAGCTGATTGGACCTTATCAGTGTGGCTTCAGACCTGGTAAATCTACCATCGACCAGATCTTCACAATACGCCAAATCCTGGAAAAAACTCATGAAAAAGGAACCGACACACACCATCTCTTTGTCGATTTTAAAGCCGCTTTTGATAGCACGAATAGGAATTGCCTATATGCCGCAATGTCTGAATTTGGTTTCCCTGCAAAACTTATACGGCTATGCCAAATGACGTTGACTAACACCACCAGTACCGTCAGAATTGGGAAGGACCTCTCCGAGCCGTTCGAGACCAAACGAGGTTTCAGACAAGGTGACTCCCTTTCGTGTGACTTCTTCAACTTGATGCTGGAAAAGATAATACGAGCTGCAGAACTTAACCATACAGGAAGCATCTTATATCACAAGAGTGTGCAACTGCTGGCGTACGCCGATGACATCGACATCATCGGCACTAACACGCGCGCCGTATGTTCTGCCTTCTCCAAGCTGGATAAAGAGGCTAAGAAAATGGGTTTGGCGGTCAACGAGGACAAGACGAAGTACCTTCTGTCAACACACAAAGAAACAGCACGCCTTGGCAGCCACGTCACTGTTCATAGCTACAAATTCGAAACAGTTAAGGACTTCGTCTATTTGGGGAACCAGCATTAACACCAAAAATAATGTCAGCACTGAAATCCAACGAAGAATCACTCTTGCCAATAAATGCTACTCTGGACTAAGTAGGCAATTGAAAAGTAAAGTCCTCTATCGACGAACCAAAATCACACTCTACAGGACACTCATCGTTCCAGTCCTCATGTATGGCGCAGAAGCATGGACTATATCAAAAGCAGATGATATGGCGCTTGGAGTATTCGAGAGGAAAGTTCTTCGGAGGATTTATGGACCTTTGCGCGTCAGCGAGGGCGAGTATCGACGGAGATTTAACGAAGAGCTGTACGAGCTGTACGCAGACATCGACATTGTTCAGCGAATAAAGATCCAGCGGCTGCGCTGGGCAGGTCATGTCGTGAGAATGGACGAAGGTGCTCCAGCCAAGAAAGTATTTTTATCGAAACCCGCTGAACGCAGAAGAAAAGGGAGGCCTCCACTGCGTTGGGAAGATCAGGTGGACAGTGATGCTGACTCCCTAGGTATTCCCAAGTGGCGCCATGCTGCACGAGACAGAAATAGCTGGCGCGCTTTATTGAACTAGGCCAGAATCGTCTAGACGGTTACGTGCCAATTAAGTAAGTAAGTAAGTTTACTGAAATTCCTCCCATTCAGAAAGCTACAACAGCATTTACTAATACACATGTAAAACATATGTATGATTGTGTTCCGGACAGTGGCGGATTAAAGGTCCAGAGCGCCCTAGGCAGCCACTTTCTCGGCGCCCCTGTACCGACTATAAATGGCCATCATAATACTATAAATTTTAACTACCTAGTTGTTTTACACCCTAACAATCAAAATCTTTCCTCTTTATAATATTAGTGTAGATGTAGATATAGATGATGTAAAAGCTTAGATAATTTGTTAATCTCTACATATAATAAAATTGTAACAGGTCGATGTCTGTACATTGCAGATATCGAGAAAAAAATGATTGGGGGAAGCATTATTAAGCCAGTAGAATCCAAATCAACCATTTTTAGAATTTTTGTCTGTCTGTCTATCTGTCCGTATGTTTGTGGCCGTATCACTCAAAAAGTGCTGAATGGAATTGAACGAAACTTTTTTTTTAATTGGATTGCTAGACACTCAACTTAAAGTTTAAGGTATTACTTGTTTCGATATCTCGACCGGTTTCGGAGTTATCGGCCAATATGTGCACCAAAATGTGTTAGTACAATATGGGTATCAAACGAAAGGTGTTTCACTGTGACTCACTGTATTCCCATCAAAACAAATATCAACCATGGAAATTGTTGTTGCAAAAAGTGACAGGCACATTATGTGTCAATGGGAGAATGGGAAACTAAATAAACCAAATATGAAGAAGAATCGACCACAGCGTTGTATTCAAACGTTGCAAAATCTTCACAAGAAAATTGCCAAAATTCCTAATAAAATCAATTAAAACTCAAAAATATGTTAATTTTTTGTTATTATTGCTACAAATATAGCATTACAAATTCAATTCACCCAATAATTTTAAAGATTTAACGATTTCAAAATTCATTTCAATTTTTTTTTTTTGTAACTTTTGCACAGCACTACATGCTGACAGGCACAACATGCCAAACGATCAGCTGAGAGTGTCGCAACTTATAGATATAAACTATGCTGCTAACTAGAGTGCTAATTTTTTTGATCACTTGTGATTGGAGTAAAAGAGACAAACCTAGTTTGAATAGATAGCCAAAGTACATAAGAGAGAAGGTGATGCAAGATCACACGTACGCAAAGCCAGGCATCACTTTTCTCACAAGGCCCTTAAGAAAGTGCTGTCGACGATGCACAAAACATATGTCTGCGATGAACAGCACGTGCGGTGTCAGCTGAAGCTCACTGTCCCGTAGGGTGTCAAAGTTGTACAGACCGTCGTATCGTGGATAGGCGAGTGTGCAGACCAAAATTTTGGTTTGCACTCAAGTGTGCAGAAAATGGTTGCCAGAGTATATTTTTATTTGTAGTATATATTTATTTTCTCAATAGATCTCTACATATCGTAAGATTTATTGGCAAAGTGGAGATAATGGGTCGTATTAATAAACAAAAAGCAATTGCTATTTTTCAAATTTTTTGTAATTTGACAAAAATTTGTATGAAGAAACTTTCAAAATTTTAGAAAAAGGCTTGAAATAGTAATTGCTTTTTTATTAATATAATCTAATATTTTGATAATCGCCAGAAAAGTCGCCATCGCCAATTTTCATAAATTGGTCGCCAAAGTTTGTAAAAAATCGCCAATTTGGCGACAAATCGCCAGTACTGGCAAGCCTGCCGACGCAACAAACGCGCAATATTGCACAATATATCGATGCTTGTGCAATATAATCGATTTATCTATTATCGATCTATTATAGATCAGCTTTAATTCTTGATCGTCGATATGTTATTTTCTTTATTTGTTTAAAAATTCTGAGCTCGCGCGCCCCTTGTAAGTACGCGCCCCTAGGCAAGTGCCTAGTTTGCCTTAGGGATAATCCGCCTCTGGTTCCGGACGAGCCTATCCCATTGGGCCGTAAAAATTCCCAAGTTCATACACGCAGCTTATTGGAATTCCTTCCAATACGAAACTGCAACAGCACTTCCTAATGCAACACACGATTGTGTCATCGATAAGCCTGTCCTGTCAGGCCGTACGAACTTTTAATACTATACAATCAGCTGCTTAGAATTCCATTTCATTCCAACGGCAAAAATACATAAATAATGAAAATGAATAACATAATGAACGAATATGAAATAAAATACATACATATGAACATACATACTCTAAGAAAAACCAAAATATTCGCATACACATAATAAATGTATTCATAAGTATTAATTTTATGTCAAATAAAATTGCTTTTCACCCAAATGTCCGGTAGTACGGACCGCTGTACTACTACAATAGTTGCAGACAGCAACTACGAAACAAGGATTCCAGAAAGGGACGAGTGGGAAGAGCCAAATCGGTGCTACCCAACCCCAGGTAGCATTTCCATCTATACCGATGGCTCGAAACTAGACAACAAAGTTGGAGGTGGAGTCTTTTCACAGGACTTGAATCTACAGCTAGCTTTTAGATTACCCGACCACTGCAGCGTTTACCAGGCTGAAGTGTCATCCATAATGGAGGCTGTCAACCGTATAGGACATGAACCTATCCACAGGGATCTATTCATCTTCAGCGACAGCCAAGCAGCAATTAAGTCTCTCGGCTCCAACTCGTTCAATTCTGAACTAACACTGGACTATCGCCGATCTCTGCAGGAGATGGCCAAACAGACCCGTCTGCACCTCGTGTGGGTCCCGGGACATAGGGATATCGAGGGAAATTGTAGGGCAGATGAGCTTGCTAGGCAAGGCACTACCGAGCAGGTTCTTCCTGACAAAGAACGCATAGGTATGCCGTTTGCCACATGCAAGCTAATGCTTAAACAGGATATCTATAAACTAGCAAGCGATAGATGGCAACAGAACCCAGTATGTCGAACATCAAGACAAACCTGGCCGAATTGGGACCACAAGCGATCTCGTCAAACATGTACTCTAAGGAGAGAGGAAATCTCGAACCTTGTGGGGGTGCTCACAGGACACTGCCTTATCGGGAAACACGCAGAGAGACTGGGTGCACCCTACCGTAGATGCTGCAGAATCTGCAAAGATGATGAGGAAGAGGAGACAATCGAACACCTCATTTGCCATTGCCCGGCTCTTAACAGCGCCAGACGACGCTTTCTTGGGACACCTTTCGTGGATAGCCTATCTAAAGTCGCGGTTGTCGACATAAAGGACCTGGTGAATTTCATTAGGTTATCAAACTGGTTTAAAAAGGAGGAGTAATCTGTTTTCTTCTTGTGGTATCACAATGGGCCTCTGCACTGGCCTAAGTGTGCCCCTATGGCAGCCACTCTAACCTAACCTAACCTAAATGTTATTTGAAGCAGTGGCAACGAATAACGTCATTGTATACTAGGTTAAGATTTTATAAAAATTGCAGGGTGCGAAGAACGCTCAAAATAAACTCACTCAAACGAATTATCACTCTATAATTCTGAGCTATGCCACGCTCTCACGAGCGCAAATACACAGTGACAACGAACGCAAATGAACGAAAGTCAACAGCGATCGATGGGTCTCTGCAGTGGCGATAAACTCTTACATAAATTCATTTTAAAATGAGAGATCGTTTGAAAATTCATTCTATGAGTTTATTTTATAATTTTTTGCGCTAGCGATCATTTTTTGAGTTTATCATTTTTTGATCGCTCTTTGAGTTTATCATTTTATGCGTTCACAAGGGTTTGTTGTGAGGTTTTAAGCAGCTAATGGCATTGTGAAGGCGCAATTTTTGGATGATGGCGTGCTTTTATTAGACCATAAATATGATGTATGTATGTATGTACATACATATTCATGCATGTGTGTACGTATATATGGATGTACATACATATGTATGTACATATGTATTTATAATATTTTAAAAAGCCTTAGCTCTCATAGCGATAGGCATGTGTATGTATGTAGGTATATCGAGTTTAAATTTTATTAAGTATGTATTTATTCAAACTAACTAAATTATTAAATTTATTTGAATTAATATTTATAAAAATTTATATTTACTACCGATGTACCTACATATATATTTATGTACATTTGTAGTCTATATGCATGAGTTAGGGTTGTTAAATATTTTATTTAACATAAATACCTACATACATATGTATGTATGTATTTAGTTCTTACTTAAAAACTAGAATACAACAATTGAGCGTTCAAAAGATAAGTTCGCATTTTATTTATTTGTACATATGTATGTACAGTCGAGTCTGGATATAGTGAACTAATTTTTGCACGGCCTGTTCATAGTATCCAGGCTGTTCACTATATTAAGGTTGACATTTTTTTTTTAAATAACAAGTTTATTTGATAAAAATTCATGTCTGTAAATGTAAGATTAACGTATCATTGGAATTGATTAATACTTTGGAAAATACAAATGTTTATTTAAAGAATTCGCGAATAGATGTTTGCTTCTTGCGTTCGGAAAGTGATTTTTGGACCGCTTTCTCGCGCAGGCTTGTCAATGCTAGTATGCCAGCAAATCAGTAGTGTTGCGGTCATGCAATTACGAGAATTTTTTTATTCCCGAAATTGTGGATTTGGCACACCATACGTATTTGCCAAGGATGAAACACTAGTGCCTCTTTCGATTTCCCCAACAATTTCAGGTTTTTGCTTTAACGAAAGGAATTTCCTCGCAGGCATAATAAAACTTAATTTATTAACACGCAAAAACTTTTAGAAACAGATAAAAGAACACACATTCACTCAGAAGCGGTCTGCATCCGACAGGAAGCAAATAAACACTGGCATCAAATGGAATCAGATTTTCCAGGAATAAACATAAAATAAGCATTTTCGAGAATACCCGATTTTACATACATATTTCTGGTTAATTTTTGTTTTTTGTTTGTCACTTCATGCTAACTTTTGCGTTTAAAATTTTGTTCACTATTTAGAGACTTTCGATAGTTCACTATTTAGAGTACTCCATGTAAATATTTCGGTGTTCACTATATCGAGGTATTCACTATAGCGGGGGTTCACTATATCCAGACTCGACTGTATATACATTCCCGCATTCCATTATTGAATAGACATACATATGTGCATGCATTAATATTATATACATACATACATACATACATATGTACAATTTAATAAAATCCGAACATGTATTTTGAACTTACGCTCAGTTGTTCAATTCCAATTTTAAAGTAAAATCTAAAGATGTAGGTACCTATGTTAAATAAAATATTTATATAGACTACATATCGACGGCTATTTCAAAAATTGTTTGAAAAACGTCTTATTTCAGAATTTTTTTCAATAACGTCCTATTTCAGAAAATATATACATATGTATGTATGTGTCGAATGAACACAAATATGTATGTAAACTCATACATATATAAAATTTTTATTAGATTGAATAAATACATAATAAAATTGTTAAAGTGCAACTTCAATATACATATGTACATATATATCGCTATAGGACCTAAGGCTTTTTGAAATATTATAAAGATATACATACATATGTACATACATATATACGTACACAAATGCATTCATATGTATGTACATACATACATATATCATATTTATCATCTAATAAACGCACGCCATCATCCAAAAACTGCGCCTTCACGATGCCATTAGCTGCTTAAACCTCACAAAAAACCCTTGTGAACGCATAAAATGATAAACTCAAAGAGCGATCACGAACGCATAAAATGATAAACTCAAAAAATGATCGCTAGCGCAAAAAATTATAAAATAAACTCAAAGAGTGAATTTACCAGAGAAATTGTACGATAATTCATTTTTGAGTGAATTATGAATTATGAGCGATCGATGGCTGTTGTGCGTTAGTTCGCTCACTATTTGAGTGGTTATACGTTTTTCTTTGAATATTTGTTTGTGATTTGAGAAGAATGTGTTTTTGAGCGTTCATGAGTGAGTTTTTCCGTACCCTGAAAAATTGTCATATTCTCCAAGAATGATACAATAAAAACTATATCCGAAAAAAAAAAATTTGAACATCCCTACACTTTATTCGCTACTTATGTTTAATCATACAATAATATGTAAATATGTACATATGTATGTGCATAAGTTGGAAACGAACTATAGTAGGAAAGAAACTAGCAACAAATTTTCAAATGTCGAAGGTAGGCAATAGCTCAGAGGTTAGAACTGTAGTTATTGTACTGCAAGGTGCCTAAGTTCGATTCTTGGAAGAAGCAAAAGTAACCTGATGAGTCTTAGAGGGATCTAAGGTGAAACAGCTGTAGTTACATCCATGCTTTAAAAAGTTTTTTTCTAGTTTCTAAAAAAAAAAACAAAAAAATAAAAAATTAAATATAACCTGGGCCTGTGCTCGTTAAATTCAATAAATTAAAATAAAAAATTTGTTAATTTGAACATCCCTACACTTTATTCGCTACTAATGTTTAATCATACAATAATATGTAAATATATACATATGTATGTGCATAAGTTGGAAACGAATTATAGTAGGAAAGAAACTAGCAACAAATTTTCTATCAGATGTCGAAGGCAGGCAATAGCTCAGCGGTTAGAACTGTAGTTATTGTACTGCAAGGTGCCTAAGTTCGATTCTTGGCAGAAGCAAAAGTAACCTGGTGAGTATTAGAGGGATCTAAGGTGAAACAGCTGTAGTTACATCCATGCTTTAAAATTTTTTTTCTAGTTTCTAAAAAAAAAAAATAAAAATAAAAAATTAAATATAACCTGGGCCTGTGCTCGTTAAATTAAATAAATATATCTTTATATTTGACAGAGATATAGCTTAAAATGTTTTAATGGGCCACTTTATAATACCCATATATAAAAGTGGGCGTGATCGTCAACCGATTTTGGCAATTTTTAGTCAAAACATTTGCCTAAGTAAGTGTATCACGCATACCAAATTTTTGTAATTGTGTTTGTATTTGTAAAATTTTCTAGAAATTATAAATTTCATACAGAATATGGGCAAATTAAAAATGTATAACTAGGTTAGTAAATCATTAATGTTAGAATTAAATTTATATTTCGTGGAAGCTAAATCCACGTATGAAGAATTTGATAGACAATTAAATTCTTTTAGTGCTCTATATATCGGAGCATTCATGGCCAAGAAAAAAACATCATGATTCCTTAAACTCCTTTGTGGGATATTAAAATAAATGTATTCTAACAAGAACGGAGAATCAATAGCGCCTCTTATTAAATCAAAAACAAAATTTTCCGAGATCAATGTCATTCTAGATTCAAGAGATTTGAGCCTAATGAGCAAACATCTTGCTCCATAAGAGGGTATGGGTTCAGTGAATCTAAGAAAGCGTAACGCATACTTCAAGAAAACTTTTTGAATTATTTCTAGTCTATTTGTATTGCACCGATAATAAGGTCTCCAAATGACAGCAGCATATTCTACTCTAGAGCGCACCAGTGAGGTAAATAGTAGTTTTAGCGTATATGGGTCCATGAAATCCGAACTAAAACGGCGAATGAAAGCCAGTATTGAATAGGATTTTGCAATGACAAATTTAATTGGTTTTGAAATGAAAATCTCGTGTCAAATATTATACCTAAATCCGAAATCTACTCTACATAAAATAATATAGAACCTCCAATATTATAGGAATTTCGAATGGCAGAATAAGATTTGGAGTAGGTCATTTGGAAGCATTTCTTAATGTTCAAGTTGAGCTTGTTTTTACGACACCACTCAGAAAGATTATTAATATCTGATTGAAGATTTATAGCGTCAGACTGACACGTGATTCTATTAAATATTTTCAAATCATCCGCATATAAAAGAAATTGCGAGTATTTAAAACATTTTGAGATGTCATTAATAAAAATAATAAAAAGTAATGGGCCCAGAATACTTCCCTGCGGTACACCTGAGGAAGCAATAAATGGTTGAGAGCACAAGTTATTTGTGAGGTACGATTTAATCCAAGCTAAAAATGTGGAGTGAAATCCCAGATTACCTAGCTTAGAAGTCAAGATCGAATGATCAACCTTACCAAAAGCCTTTGAAAAATCAGTGTATACGGTATCAACTTGCACTCTTCTACTAAATGCAGATATACACAATTCTGAAAAAACTGCTAGATTTGTGACAATTGATCTACCGGTCATAAAACCATGTTGGTTCACAGAAATTAAACGATTAACAGCAAAATACATTTTTTCTTTAACAACGTATTCAAAAAGCTTAGATATGGTCGATAATTTGGAAATTGGTCTGTAGTTGGTAATATTGTTTTTATTTCCATTTTTAAATGTAGGAGTAATACGCGTCACCTTCCATGCATCAATGAAAACTCCACTCTCAAGAGAGTTGTTAAATATCAATAAAAGTGGATAGGCAAAAGCTAAGCAATTCTTTAACAGGTGGGATGATAAGCCATCCACATCTGTTTGCGTTGATGCCTTGATGTTTCTTATACCCTCCTCAACATCTTTTATTGATAAGGAAAGCGAACCCCAGTTGATCGAAGAGTCCTCATTTTTGCTGTAGACACTATCACTATCTGTCACCGCTTCAAAATTTGACCGAAAGAAGTCTGCAAATAGATCGTTCTAGCCCTGACGGCAAGACCAACCAATTTCGTACGCCTCAAAAGAAAATCATTTACAGATCTTTGCTGATGCACTATAATAAATGGATGCGCTACTGAGAGCAATCCATACATGCCCACCATGTTTATTAAGTCATTATTAATTACTAATTACTTTTAACGAACCACAAAATTGTTAGATGTATTTTATTTATACAGTTGGCAAAATATATTGGATGCTAAAAAAAAAAAAAAATTATCATTATTATTATTATTATTATTATTATTATTATTATTATTATTATTATTATTATTATTATTATTATTATTATTATTATTATTATTATTATTATTATTATTATTATTATTATTATTATTATTATTATTATTATTATTATTATTATTATTATTATTATTATTATTATTATTATTATTATTATTATTATTATTATTATTATTATTATTATTATTATTATTATTATTATTATTATTATTATTATTATTATTATTATTATTATTATTATTATTATTATTATTATTATTATTATTATTATTATTATTATTATTATTATTATTATTATTATTATTAATATTATTATTATTATTATTATTATTATTATTATTATTATTATTATTATTATTATTATTATTATTATTATTATTATTATTATTATTATTATTATTATTATTATTATTATTATTATTATTATTATTATTATTATTATTATTATTATTATTATTATTATTATTATTATTATTATTATTATTATTATTATTATTATTATTATTATTATTATTATTATTATTATTATTATTATTATTATTATTATTATTATTATTATTATTATTATTATTATTATTATTATTATTATTATTATTATTATTATTATTATTATTATTATTATTATTATTATTATTATTATTATTATTATTATTATTATTATTATTATTATTATTATTATTATTATTATTATTATTATTATTATTATTATTATTATTATTATTATTATTATTATTATTATTATTATTATTATTATTATTATTATTATTATTATTATTATTATTATTATTATTATTATTATTATTATTATTATTATTATTATTATTATTATTATTATTATTATTATTATTATTATTATTATTATTATTATTATTATTATTATTATTATTATTATTATTATTATTATTATTATTATTATTATTATTATTATTATTATTATTATTATTATTATTATTATTATTATTATTATTATTATTATTATTATTATTATTATTATTATTATTATTATTATTATTATTATTATTATTATTATTATTATTATTATTATTATTATTATTATTATTATTATTATTATTATTATTATTATTATTATTATTATTATTATTATTATTATTATTATTATTATTATTATTATTATTATTATTATTATTATTATTATTATTATTATTATTATTATTATTATTATTATTATTATTATTATTATTATTATTATTATTATTATTATTATTATTATTATTATTATTATTATTATTATTATTATTATTATTATTATTATTATTATTATTATTATTATTATTATTATTATTATTATTATTATTATTATTATTATTATTATTATTATTATTATTATTATTATTATTATTATTATTATTATTATTATTATTATTATTATTATTATTATTATTATTATTATTATTATGAGTGGCCGCTGTGGTGCAGTGGGTAGAGTGCTCGCCTGCTATGCCAGAGGTCTCGGGTTCAAATCCCAGCCCGAGCAAACACCAAAAAATTTTTCTAATTAGTAAAAATCCAATTTTTTTTAAGAGCAGCGGTCACCTCTCGGCAGTGGGCGGCATACCCTCCGAGAGTATTTCTGCCATGAAAAAGCTTCTCATAAAAAATGCATTCGCCGTTCGGAGCCGGCATAAAACTGTAGGTCCACCCAATTAGTAGGAAAAACAAAAAAAAAAAAGGAGCACACCTCGAATTGGGAGAGAAGCTCGGCCATAAAACTCGTCAGAGTTATAATAGCGCCATTGTATTATTATATTATATTATATTATTATTATTATTATTATTATTATTATTATTATTATTATTATTATTATTATTATTATTATTATTATTATTATTATTATTATTATTATTATTATTATTATTATTATTATTATTATTATTATTATTATTATTATTATTATTATTATTATTATTATTATTATTATTATTATTATTATTATTATTATTATTATTATTATTATTATTATTATTATTATTATTATTATTATTATTATTATTATTATTATTATTATTATTATTATTATTATTATTATTATTATTATTATTATTATTATTATTATTATTATTATTATTATTATTATTATTATTATTATTATTATTATTATTATTATTATTATTATTATTATTATTATTATTATTATTATTATTATTATTATTATTATTATTATTATTATTATTATTATTATTATTATTATTATTATTATTATTATTATTATTATTATTATTATTATTATTATTATTATTATTATTATTATTATTATTATTATTATTATTATTATTATTATTATTATTATTATTATTATTATTATTATTATTATTATTATTATTATTATTATTATTATTATTATTATTATTATTATTATTATTATTATTATTATTATTATTATTATTATTATTATTATTATTATTATTATTATTATTATTATTATTATTATTATTATTATTATTATTATTATTATTATTATTATTATTATTATTATTATTATTATTATTATTATTATTATTATTATTATTATTATTATTATTATTATTATTATTATTATTATTATTATTATTATTATTATTATTATTATTATTATTATTATTATTATTATTATTATTATTATTATTATTATTATTATTATTATTATTATTATTATTATTATTATTATTATTATTATTATTATTATTATTATTATTATTATTATTATTATTATTATTATTATTATTATTATTATTATTATTATTATTATTATTATTATTATTATTATTATTATTATTATTATTATTATTATTATTATTATTATTATTATTATTATTATTATTATTATTATTATTATTATTATTATTATTATTATTATTATTATTATTATTATTATTATTATTATTATTATTATTATTATTATTATTATTATTATTATTATTATTATTATTATTATTATTATTATTATTATTATTATTATTATTATTATTATTATTATTATTATTATTATTATTATTATTATTATTATTATTATTATTATTATTATTATTATTATTATTATTATTATTATTATTATTATTATTATTATTATTATTATTATTATTATTATTATTATTATTATTATTATTATTATTATTATTATTATTATTATTATTATTATTATTATTATTATTATTATTATTATTATTATTATTATTATTATTATTATTATTATTATTATTATTATTATTATTATTATTATTATTATTATTATTATTATTATTATTATTATTATTATTATTATTATTATTATTATTATTATTATTATTATTATTATTATTATTATTATTATTATTATTATTATTATTATTATTATTATTATTATTATTATTATTATTATTATTATTATTATTATTATTATTATTATTATTATTATTATTATTATTATTATTATTATTATTATTATTATTATTATTATTATTATTATTATTATTATTATTATTATTATTATTATTATTATTATTATTATTATTATTTAATTGTTGAATTATTGTGTAGGTACACAGAAGATTTTTAATTAATTTTATTTGGCGAAAAGCGAACAAGTTCGAAGCTACGTATTACCAGCGATGGTAGAAATGATAGCTATTTCGAAGAAAACCAATTCTTCATCATCAGATTTCTTTTCGGGATCAAGCCGGGAATCGAACTTAGACCCACCGTGAGAAGGTGTAAATGTTAGCGACGCGCTAACCCACTCACCCAAACACGGCCTGGTACGCAGTTGAACTTTTTGTCGCTTTTCTTTTGCCACCTTTGCTCGCTCAACATTGTTATTGTATTTTTATGTACACATGATTTTCATGAGATAACACACACTTGTTAAGTACTTTTAGGCGGTCTATGCTTCGGTTAACCGGAAGTAATGTGCATTTGCAACACCCTGCCTTTCTATTTAATTTAATTGTTGAATTATTGTGTAGGTACACAGAAGATTTTTAATTAATTTTATTTGGCGAAAAGCGAACAAGTTCGAAGCTACGTATTACCAGCGATGGTAGAAATGATAGCTATTTCGAAGAAAACCAATTCTTCATCATCAGATTTCTTTTCGGGATCAAGCCGGGAATCGAACTTAGACCCACCGTGAGAAGGTGTAAATGTTAGTGACGCGCTAACCCACTCACCCAAACACGGCCTGGTACGCAGTTGAACTTTTTGTCGCTTTTCTTTTGCCACCTTTGCTGGCTCAACATTGTTATTGTATTTTTATGTACACATGATTTTCATGAGATAACACAAACTTGTTGAGTACTTTTAGGCGGTCTATGCTTCGGTTAGCCGGAAGTAATGTGCTGGGTTAGCGCGTCGCTAACATTTGCACCTTCTCACGGTGGGTCTAAGTTCGATTCCCGGCTTGATCCCGAAAAGAAATCTGATGATGAAGAATTGGTTTTCTTCGAAATAGCTATCATTTCTACCATCGCTGGTAATACGTAGCTTCGAACTTGTTCGCTTTTCGCCAAATAAAATTAATTAAAAATCTTCTGTGTACCTACACAATAATTCAACAATTAAATTAAATAGAAAGGCAGGGTGTTGCAAATGCACATTACTTCCGGCTAACCGAAGCATAGACCGCCTAAAAGTACTCAACAAGTTTGTGTTATCTCATGAAAATCATGTGTACATAAAAATACAATAACAATGTTGAGCGAGCAAAGGTGGCAAAAGAAAAGCGATAAAAGGTCCAATTGCGTACCAGGCCGTGTTTGGGTGAGTGGGTTAGCGCGTCGCTAACATTTACACCTTCTCACGGTGGGTCTAAGTTCGATTCCCGGCTTGATCCCGAAAATAAATCTGATGATGAAGAATTGGTTTTCTTCGAAATAGCTATCATTTCTACCATCGCTGGTAATACGTAGCTTCGAACTTGTTCGCTTTTCGCCAAATAAAATTAATTAAAAATCTTCTGTGTACCTACACAATAATTCAACAATTAAATTAGATAGAAAGGCAGGGTGTTGCAAATGCACATTACTTCCGGCTAACCGAAGCATAGACCGCCTAAAAGTACTCAACAAGTTTGTGTTATCTCATGAAAATCATGTGTACATAAAAATACAATAACAATGTTGAGCGAGCAAAGGTGGCAAAAGAAAAGCGACAAAAAGTTCAACTGCGTACCAGGCCGTGTTTGGGTGAGTGGGTTAGCGCGTCGCTAACATTTACACCTTCTCACGGTGGGTCTAAGTTCGATTCCCGGCTTGATCCCGAAAAGAAATCTGATGATGAAGAATTGGTTTTCTTCGAAATAGCTATCATTTCTACCATCGCTGGTAATACGTAGCTTCGAACTTGTTCGCTTTTCGCCAAATAATAATAATATTATTATTATTATTATTATTATTATTATTATTATTATTATTATTATTATTATTATTATTATTATTATTATTATTATTATTATTATTATTATTATTATTATTATTATTATTATTATTATTATTATTATTATTATTAATATTATTATTATTATTATTATTATTATTATTATTATTATTATTATTATTATTATTATTATTATTATTATTATTATTATTATTATTATTATTATTATTATTATTATTATTATTATTATTATTATTATTATTATTATTATTATTATTATTATTATTATTATTATTATTATTATTATTATTATTATTATTATTATTATTATTATTATTATTATTATTATTATTATTATTATTATTATTATTATTATTATTATTATTATTATTATTATTATTATTATTATTATTATTATTATTATTATTATTATTATTATTATTATTATTATTATTATTATTATTATTATTATTATTATTATTATTATTATTATTATTATTATTATTATTATTATTATTATTATTATTATTATTATTATTATTATTATTATTATTATTATTATTATTATTATTATTATTATTATTATTATTATTATTATTATTATTATTATTATTATTATTATTATTATTATTATTATTATTATTATTATTATTATTATTATTATTATTATTATTATTATTATTATTATTATTATTATTATTATTATTATTATTATTATTATTATTATTATCATTATTATTATCATTATTATTATTATTATTATTATTATTATTATTATTATTATTATTATTATTATTATTATTATTATTATTATTATTATTATTATTATTATTATTATTATTTTATGTGAATTTAAATGAGCTATTGGCCATTTTTTAATGAAGAAAAATTGAAAAAATTTTTTGGTAGAAGTTATGGATCCATTTCGGAGATCACCACATCCCCTCATCAGACTTCTTCAAGCGGCCTCAACCGAGAATCGAACTTAAGTCGTTCGATTGGTAGTCCATTGTCTATACCATTGAGCTACCACCGCCGTCAGCTTTGTTTCGCTTAAATTTCAATTTTCCTTCCATTACAATCCACATACCAACAACAGTAGCTTAATGACACTCTGCCTTTGCTACCTAGTATGTTGGTGCGATTGTGCGTTTGGTTTGTACAAAGTTCTAAAGCTATTAACAAGCAAAGCTTTTGTACAGGCAATGCTTGTTATTGTTTTCAGACTTTTTTGTTTTTCGGCAGGCTCTCCGATATACATATTTATGTTTGTATTTATATGGCCGTTTTAATTCTAATAATTATTTTATGTGAATTTAAATGAGCTATTGGCCATTTTTTAATGAAGAAAAATTGAAAAAATTTTTGGTAGAAGTTATGGATCCATTTCGGAGATCACCACATCCCCTCATCAGACTTCTTCAAGCGGCCTCAACCGAGAATCGAACTTAAGTCGTTCGATTGGTAGTCCATTGTCTATACCATTGAGCTACCACCGCCGTCAGCTTTGTTTCGCTTAAATTTCAATTTTCCTTCCATTACAATCCACATACCAACAACAGTAGCTTAATGACACTCTGCCTTTGCTACCTAGTATGTTGGTGCGATTGTGCGTTTGGTTTGTACAAAGTTCTAAAGCTATTAACAAGCAAAGCTTTTGTACAGGCAATGCTTGTTATTGTTTTCAGACTTTTTTGTTTTTCGGCAGGCTCTCCGATATACATATTTATGTTTGTATTTATATGGCCGTTTTAATTCTAATAATTATTTTATGTGAATTTAAATGAGCTATTGGCCATTTTTTAATGAAGAAAAATTGAAAAAATTTTTTGGTAGAAGTTATGGATCCATTTCGGAGATCACCACATCCCCTCATCAGACTTCTTCAAGCGGCCTCAACCGAGAATCGAACTTAAGTCGTTCGATTGGTAGTCCATTGTCTATACCATTGAGCTACCACCGCCGTCAGCTTTGTTTCGCTTAAATTTCAATTTTCCTTCCATTACAATCCACATACCAACAACAGTAGCTTAATGACACTCTGCCTTTGCTACCTAGTATGTTGGTGCGATTGTGCGTTTGGTTTGTACAAAGTTCTAAAGCTATTAACAAGCAAAGCTTTTGTACAGGCAATGCTTGTTATTGTTTTCAGACTTTTTTGTTTTTCGGCAGGCTCTCCGATATACATATTTATGTTTGTATTTATATGGCCGTTTTAATTCTAATAATTATTTTATGTGAATTTAAATGAGCTATTGGCCATTTTTTAATGAAGAAAAATTGAAAAAATTTTTTGGTAGAAGTTATGGATCCATTTCGGAGATCACCACATCCCCTCATCAGACTTCTTCAAGCGGCCTCAACCGAGAATCGAACTTAAGTCGTTCGATTGGTAGTCCATTGTCTATACCATTGAGCTACCACCGCCGTCAGCTTTGTTTCGCTTAAATTTCAATTTTCCTTCCATTACAATCCACATACCAACAACAGTAGCTTAATGACACTCTGCCTTTGCTACCTAGTATGTTGGTGCGATTGTGCGTTTGGTTTGTACAAAGTTCTAAAGCTATTAACAAGCAAAGCTTTTGTACAGGCAATGCTTGTTATTGTTTTCAGACTTTTTTGTTTTTCGGCAGGCTCTCCGATATACATATTTATGTTTGTATTTATATGGCCGTTTTAATTCTAATAATTATTTTATGTGAATTTAAATGAGCTATTGGCCATTTTTTAATGAAGAAAAATTGAAAAAATTTTTTGGTAGAAGTTATGGATCCATTTCGGAGATCACCACATCCCCTCATCAGACTTCTTCAAGCGGCCTCAACCGAGAATCGAACTTAAGTCGTTCGATTGGTAGTCCATTGTCTATACCATTGAGCTACCACCGCCGTCAGCTTTGTTTCGCTTAAATTTCAATTTTCCTTCCATTACAATCCACATACCAACAACAGTAGCTTAATGACACTCTGCCTTTGCTACCTAGTATGTTGGTGCGATTGTGCGTTT